>OX637395.1:39168286-39359972 GCA_951799425.1 Ilex aquifolium
AGTCATAACCTGATCCAAATCGAATTGTAAGTAAATCTCTTGAATCCTAAGATTTTGTACGATATGAAACCGATATGAAAGTGGTAACAAGACGAGTTGACATTTTAACTAATTACAAGGATAGTTCAAGTAGTAACAGGATGAGTTGTAAGTTCAAACATTTTGAAATCGAATCTTGATAAGGTATCTCTATGAGAGATTTATCCTTCATAAGTATTCTAATTTCCACGTGAATGACCTATCTTTGATCGAACTGAAAAAAAAAATTAATTGAAATGCGTTTAAACTATCTCCGACACCCGTTATCAAAATCATTATAACCAAAAAAATATTTTCCACTAGGATGGTAATGACCCTAAAACGAGTCACCAGTAAGCGTGTGTTTGTTTTGACTTGGAAGAGGTCACATAGATGGTTGGTTGAATAGAATAGGAGAGAAGAAGCCTAGTCAACCTCTCAAAGCCACCATGGCCCCTTCCACCACTTCCACCACTCTTCTTCTTGACCGACTTCACTCCCTACGCAACACCCCCCACCCACCCCACCTCCCCCCCCAAACTCACCTCCACACGTCACTCTCTCTCAACCCTAAACCTACACATTCTATATAACCTGTACAACTCCTCCACCGCCATTCCCCACGCAACTACCAATCCAACCCCTAATTTCTCTTCCTCTTTATAAACCCACCCTCACTCCACTTTCACATTCAACTCTCTCTCTCTCTCTCTCTCACACACACACACACACACTCCTGTATCTATTTCTCTCTCTAATATGGCTCTTGAAGCTATGACTTCACCAAGAATGGCTACTCCTCCTGCTCTTCAGTGCGAAGACATGGACCTCCACTCTGTGGAGCCATGGACAAAGAGAAAGCGTTCAAGAAGACCACGTAGTGAAACTGAAAACCCAACGACGGAGGAGGATCAGTACTTAGCTCTGTGTCTCGTCATGCTAGCTAACGGCGGCGCCAGCTCCAGCCAAACCATCTCTCCACCGCCCCAAACTAACTCCTACAAGTGTTCTGTCTGTGGAAAAGCTTTCCCATCCTATCAAGCTCTTGGTGGCCACAAGGCCAGCCACCGCAAACTCTCCGCCGCCTCAGCCACAGCCTCCGACGACAACAACAACCCATCCACCTCCACCACAACTACCTCTGCTCTCAACCCAAGTGGTAGGACCCATGAGTGCTCTATTTGTCACAGATCCTTCCCCAGTGGTCAAGCCCTCGGCGGTCACAAGCGACGTCACTACGAAGGTAACGTCGGCGGCGGCGGCGGCGGCGGTGGCAACGGCAACGGCAACGCTAGTGGCGTCACATCTTCGGAAGGCGGTGGCTCGAGTCACACCCACCACCGGGGCTTCGACTTGAACTTGCCTGCCTCGCCGGAAGTCTTCATCGGATTGAGCGTTGACTGTGAGAGGAAAAGTCGACTTTCCGTCGACCAAGAAGTGGAAAGTCCTATGCCGGCGAAGACACGGCGTTTATCGTTTCCGGCCGATATGGGTTCTTTAGAAATCAAATTAGATTAGGTTTAGAATTAAATTTTCATGGTTTTTTTTTTTTATTTTTTTTTATTTTTATGAATTGGTTCTGTACAGAGCATTGTTCATTGTCTCTGAACTCTCTCTTGGTCATTATTTATTCATTGATTTAGATATTATATATACAAATTGATCATTCTTTTATAAATTAATTGAAATTATTTGTATCTAATTATATTCATGACTGATGGATGATGAATTTAAGAATGCACTACCAGATGTTGTTGTGTGAACATAACATTCCATGTGGTGCAACCCTAAATGCACATGTTGAGGCATGTTCACCTAATTATGGGTTTTTTTGGGGGGGGGGGGATGTTCACGTAATTTGAATTTCTTGTGGTGATGTGTAGGATCAGAGTTTTGTGAAATACAAGTTTTTTCACGAGTCATTTGGCAATTTTGTTATACATCAATGTAAATATCTTGAAAAACCTCTTCCCTTCCTCCCAATACCCTCATAGTCAAAGGTTGATTGATCTATTTCATCTAGATGTTCAAGGTTCTAGTTCAATTGCGGGCGATGCACGTGAGTTTCGAGTTTTGCTTGAGACATTGCGTATGTAGATAGGTTTTGTAAACAGTAAGTATTCTTTCTACGTGTGAATTTGATTTTCACCACTCTCATCATCTGTCTCTCTGTATGTTCTATTCTATCCCCAACCCCACCCCACCCCACCCCGGAGTGAAGGCCGTAGTTGTCAATTTCATACAAAAATGGTAGTTGTTTTTCATCGTATAATAAAATAATAATGTCATGGTTAGTATTTATGAAAATATTATTGCCAACCCCATTTTTGGTTAGAAATTGTGTTTGTATCAGTTTTAATAGATTATTGTTTTCTTGAATTATGAGCCAACCAAAGTTTGAAAGCGTCAACTATGGAGTATATCTGTCATCCACACGTAAAATAGGAGTTTGACAGGCAGGAATGAGGGTGGTGAATAAGATTGCTTGGTTGGAAAGTTGCAGAACTTGGGCATTAAGTTAACCAACTCAAATAAGGAATAGGTTTTGGGAGCTAATAGGCAAAGAAATAGAAGCAAAGTATCATTCCTTGCGTAGCTGAGATAAACACAGTATGAGGGGAGAGTTTTATGTATGAATGACCAAATGTTGGGACTCGTACCCTCTTGAACATCATATATACTTTTTTTTTTTTTTTCGGTTTAACGGTAAGAGGTGTTCAGACCAATATACATTTACATCGGTTAATCTCATTTCTGGTCCGATCAAAAGTGGACCATTCACGCTAGGACTAGGGTATTCATAAGAGATAAATCTCTCACGGCCTGACCCGAAGGGGTTGCCAATATTTAGATTCAGAACGTCTGAATTTACAACTCGTCTTTATTAACACTTGAGTTATTCCTTAAGATTATACTTATTATTTTTCGAATGGGCCGTATTATGCCATTGTTACTTGCCAGTAATTTTCTGTAGTTATTAACGATGACCCGTGCGATTGTGATATAATGTATATTTCTCTTCTCATGCAATTTTGATATAATTAAAAATTAATCATTAATGAGTTCAATTATTTTTTAATTTATTAATAGTCAGAAGCCATCGTCTCTAAAGTCAATATTAATACAGACCATAAGAGAAGCCAAACTAATCCAACCAGGCTGGGTGGTTGCTGGACTTTTCAGCAGCTATTTCCCTTCAAAAGAAGCTTCTATTTAAGTACTTATTTAACAAAAAACTAATTATCTATTTGGCCTTTCAACTATACTATTTGTGTCAATCAAGTTCTTAAATTATATTTTATATCAATTTAACCCATGAATTATGCAATCTGACTCAATGTGACTATTCCGTCAAAATTTATCGTTAACTTTGACGGAACGCTCACGTGCACGTATAATTTAGAGATTTAATTGATGCAAAATATAGTTTTAGAGATAGATTGACATAAATGATATAATTTAGAGATTAAATAAATAATTAACTCTTTAATGAACGAGTACATGTTGGGGACGGCGTTCTTGTTTGGTAGGCCTCCAAAGTCCAAACAACTTGTATTAAGTTGACATGAGGCCTGAAATATTTGGGATGTCGGCAGGAAGTTAACATTGTTATCTCCAACATTTAGGCGTAGTTCAATGGTTAAGTTTGGCCTTTGGTAATTCAGAAGTCTCATGTTTACTCATTTTCTACACCCCATAAGAGCTAACCACATTTATCCCTTTAGAAACATGCTCTAACTCGACTCATGTCACTTGAAAAAGTAATCGACGTAAACCTAGACACACTGTAGCGAAAAAAAAAAAAAACATTGTTATCTCGTGTTTGGATGAAAAATTAATTGTGCGATGACTCCAAAAAAACCCCTTTGATTACTTTAAAAAGAGGGAGTACAAATGGATAGAAATCATCGGCTTACCATGGATCCAAGATCTATTTAGACTACGAATCACTCTTGTACTAGATTCCCAATTTTCACAATGTCAAATAAATTAACATTCTGCATGTGAAGAAATTGGATTTTGATCGAATCGATTATATTATATTTTACTAACAGATTGAGATATACGATTTTCTCGATCCGATTCTGATATGTGTCAAATTATCTAGTGTAGATTGAGGGTCTATCTAGTTAACTTGAGTTGAAAATTAGATATTTGATGGTATGAATAGCTAAGGGGTATGAGCAGTTCAAACAGGTCAAGCTGTAAGCTATGTGAGAGGCCTGAGTAAGTATATTTCGGAGACAAGATTAAACAGGGACTATAGAAATCTGGTATGAGCCAAGAGAGCTGTGTGAGCTTAGTGTACATTGCATAAGGTGTGTGTGATAAAAAATATCAAGAAATGAGTGGTTCACGAAGAGTTTGACTAGTTTACTATAATAGAAACTCTAGCATCTTTGCTTTAATTGCTTGAAGAAGACGGTTATTACAAGAACATTCAATTTCCTTTTATCAAGGACGTGTGTCCTATTTATAAAAGGATGGTGGGGGGTTGTGGTCCTCACCAATGATGGTGTGGTCTCACAAATCCTGTTACATATGATCTTTTTAGAATATTTGGCCGTTGGAGACAAAAGAGCCATGTGGGTTTCTAGAAACAATAAAGTAACATTCTTTGAGACGGTGGCATCCTGTCCAAGTTAAATCTCATTGTCTGAGCTATTCTTCTTCTCTTTGTAATGATTCCCAAGCTGTCATGGCGACTTGGCGAGGGAAGGGCTGCATTATCTCTCTGGCTGATCTAGAGTCATGTGCTTCAGGTTGAAAAGTTTCAGTCAGGTTGGCCAAGCTGAGAATAACTAATTAATCCGAGTTGTTCTGAGTTTGATTTGAGTTGTAATTTTTGGTATCATTAGATATAATTTGTAAAAAATCATAGCCTTCGTACAGGATAGTACTCTTGGAAAGATAGAATATCACTGTATGAACATAACATTAAATTATGGATGTCATTCCCTTGGGATCAACCACTATTCACGGAAATATAGTAAGGCGACGACTTCGATAAGGAGTTTCAGCGTTCATTTCCTGGATTAGACTATAGTAGGTATATACACTGATTTCTTTATCAGCAAATGACCAACCTTGTCCAATAACTATTTTGAGTGAGTGTACAAGACATAGTATTGCTTGCCAGCACCAAGCGGGACCTAAAACCAAAGCTTAAGAAAAGTAGGCTTCCCATTACTCAATAGGGCAATTCCTCGCTGAGGTGACCATGAAAGAGGCCTTGTATGCCCAATATTCGATTGTTGTCACCTTCACTAACGACGACCTCATGTTATTGAATGTGTGCTATTACTTACCTCAATTGTCCAGCCAGATTATTCGTCCTGCCCACTCTAACTCTGCCTCTAATGCTACTCGTCTTGCTGCTCTACTTGAAGGCTCTCACCTTGGACATGTTGGTTCGACAACTCGATCCTCTCAAACGTCGAGGGCTTCAAATCCCACCCGACTTGAGGTTTGTTTTAATTTGCCTTTAAGACCTTATATGTCCAACTCTTGCAATTGCTCTTATATTGAATATGCACGAACATCAAGATAAGAAAACAGCGTTCTTTTAGGGTAATAGATAGCCCCCCTTCCCCGAAACACCTTCCCAAGCAGGACTCAAACTCAGATATCTAACCCCGAGGGTCAAGCTTTGCTCTGGTCCACCACCTGGAGGGATATAAATGAGGTGAAGTAAAGCTAAAGATTCACAATATGATATGTGAAAATCAAATATATGTTGGATATTTTCGGATGAGAGTTAAATCTAATTACAATCAAATTAGATGAAATTCAATCTGTTAACAAACTTCCTCACAAACATATAGAAAGTAATGAAGTGGCCCAATCACTCAACTGCCATGAGGCATTTCTCTCTCTCATGCCTTTTGTGACTGTATGAAATCTCTTCCATAGGCCCATAAAGATGTAGAGATGGCCCACAAAATGAAGCGGTCAATTAAGTGGCCCAACCATCGGCCCATCTTGGCCACCTTGGGGATATGTAGTGCTAATACGTTTGCAACACTTCGGGCAAAATTTAGAAGCTCGTAGAAGGAATACTTTGTCCATTTTAAACCCCGTTACTACTACTAATTTCATCATCTTCTTCTTCTTTTAATTTCATCTTCTTTTTTTTAACGGTCAGAGGTGTTCGGACGAGTTTACGTGTATCTTGACTAATCTCTTGTTTAATCCGATCAAAAACAGATCATCCACGTCAGGATTAGAGTATTAATGAGGAATAAATTTCTTATTACTTGACCCCAAAGAATAATCAAAATTTAAATTTAAAACGTCTGAATTTACAGTTCATTCTTATTATCACTTGAATTATTCTTAATGTTACTATTACTAATTTCATAAATAATATCAACCTTGTTCTAAAGTTCGAAACATGTCATATCCTGCATTTTCATGACAATACCAATCTTTGTTAGTCATGTCAACTTCACTAAGTCATTATCATGGAGGCTTGTCCGAATGCTATCAAGAAACACATGATTATTGTGGCCGCCTTCACACACACTCACACACACAGATTAATGGCTGGTGTTCTATGGTCCATTTGCACCGGAGGAAAAGCAGAAAGAAAGCCTAACCTTAAGGCTTTGGGCCAGAGAGAGAGAGAGGGATGAATGGTTGGTATTGTTTGTTGTTGTTAAAGATCTCAAGTCTAACTTGAATTTGCTGCATACCCACTTGAGGAAAAGCATAAAGAAAGCCTAACCTTAAGGCTTTGGGCCACACACAGTTTTAAAGGCAAAGAAGTGCCAAGTAAGTATGATAACAGGCATTATTAAGTTGCTTTAAGAGCTTGTACATACATTAATACAAAACTTCCTAAATCCTAACTCTTTTTCGTTGTGACATAAACGGGGACACGAAGAGATTACCGTCTCCAAGTGTATAGAATAAGAATATTCTGAATCCACTAAAAAAAAAAAAAAGAGAACTCTTGAAATATTGTAATATTCATTTGATTAGGGTTTTCAAAATGGACCTAAATCCCTACCCGTAAAAAAATTACCTAAAACAATAAAACATGTCTAATGAATTATAAAAATTGACATGGTTTAGGAAGAAATCAATCTAACATATTCATAATTCAGTAGTTACTTGACACTATAAAAAATTCTAAACTACTACAATCTCCTCCCCCCCCCCCCCCCCCCCCCCCCCCCCCGCAAAAAAAAAACCCACCCTGCAAGAAATAGGTCCAGTATAGTGATGATGATGGGCATTTATAATCGAACATAGAGGACCTGCAACACCACAGGTGAGACGATAACACTATTGTTTGCTTTTGGTCGGATTGAATAGGAAATTAATTGAGCCGTGCATAAATTAATTCGAACACTCTTATTTTTAAAATAATAAAAAATATAACTTTTTACAGATTATTTGAATTAAAAAAAATATGATATTAAAAAATAATTTTTCGATACCAAAATCTCTCGACAAAAGAGATCCTGATAGGGTTTGCAGCTTTTGCTTTTCGGTACAATGGTTTTGGAACCAATACATTTATTCATGAAACCAATAATCATGACGAGCATTTGTTCACTGTACCCAAAAAAAGATGTATTATCGTATTACTTATCAATTTTTTGGTTTCATTTATCATTTTTGTATTTATTTATTATATTTTAAACAGAGTAATATTATGCAACTCAAATTTAAGATTCTAAATAACATCCTAAGTCGATAAAGACTATTGACTTAGTCGGTCTCATTTGAAAAATTGATGAGACAAAATTTAGGTTGCAAGTTGCATAGCATTTTTCTTTTCGACGAAACTGTTCACTTCTTGGGTTAAAATCAGGGCCAACCCAATAGTAAGGGTGATAATCGAGCTGAATTCGAGCCTAATTTAAGCCTAATTTACACATAAACGAGCTTAAAAAAATGTTCAAGCTTGGCTTGATTAACAGCCCTACCCAACAGTGTGGAAAAAAAAAAGCATGGGCTTTAGACCCCAAATTTTTAGAAAGTCCCATAATTTTATGTATATCATTAGTCCACAAAAAAAATTAAATCTATTAAATTTTAAGCTCTACAAAAAAGCCCTAAAAATTAAATCTAATCAAATTTTTTATTGCAATAATTTGGACTTATAATCCAATCCATAACATTAAAAACTTAGAAATTAAAAAAATACTCAAAAATCAATTCATATTTACTCTCACTCTCTCTCTCTGATAAAAATAAATAAAAAAATAAAAATAAAAGTTGAAATTAAACACTATCTCTCCCTCTATGTGACAAAAAATAAAAACAAAAGTTAAAATCTATTTCTCGACAATATTAACATAACTTTCTTTTGTCTTCCTCTCACATAGAAAATTAAAAATAAATTAATTTTTTTAAAAAAAATAATACTAAAAATAAAAAAAAAACCTTCATTTAATGTTTCTCTTTTAGGCCTCAAATTGGTTTGAGCCGCCTGGTTAAAATTCATCACATTTTGAAGATTTTTTTTATATTTTTTGGTATACTATCAAAAAAAATAAAAATGAGTACCATAATGCTATCCTAAACATGATGACCTTTCAGATAAAATTATCAAAGGTACTCACTATAAAACCAAAATAATAATAAAAATAATAACAAATGCAAAGTGAGGGTTTGATGATCAAAACCTAGTTGCAGGGCTGACAAGCACTAGGCGTAGGCTTGCATTAAATGGGCCTGAGCTTGAGCTTCTGTGTGGCCGCTTTGAAAGCTTTAGTCTAGGGGGCCGAAAGATCTACTAGGCCAGCCTGTTTCCTTTTACACATGAGCCACGAAGTGTTGAGTTAGGCGGATTTGTCTGGAGTATTGTTAAATTCATGTTAAAAAAATATTTTATTTGTATTTAATTATTTTATTTATTTATATATAACGAATATTATAATATTGAGTTCGTGTTGTATATTTTTTTATTTATACCCAATTCATTAATTAACTACGTCGTGTTATGTTGTATCGGATTTACTCGTTTATAAACAAATAATTTAAAAAAGACCTAAAACCTTATAATTTCGGGATGTGTTGATAATCATGATTATAAACATGAAATAAATTTACAAATATAATATTTTTTGTTAGATAAAAAATAAATGTGTAATTCTTAAAGATTTTGGTTAGAGAAAATCTTGTTTAAATGTTATAGAAAATAAAATGGAGGGAAATCAAAATCTTAGAAAAAAAAAAGAAAAAAATGGAGGGAAGACCTCTATGTTTAAATGATATAGAAAAACATTTTGATAATAATTCGATTAATTTGTTAATCATGTTGTCTTTGTTAATCATGTTGTCTTTAAATTGAAACGCGTAAAAACTCTCAGAAAATTTCTCGTAAAATGAAATGTCATTAGTGAGATCCTATATCAATCGTACCATTTAAGATAAACAACACTTTTAATCAATAAAAGAAAATCACTTTAATTAAAAGCATGAAAATTAATTTAATCATGGTTGGTCCTACTTATATTTAGGACAGAGGATACGATCATGGATCCAAGTGATGTAGGACCCTAGTGACGTGGCAACACATGAGACCAATCATGGATATGATTAGGTTTTTGTTCTTTGCCTAACAAGCATAATTAATAAATTAATAACACTTAAAGAAGTCTAACCTCCCACAATAGGGCTTTGGTGGCCATGTGCTTTGTTTGTGTTAGTCCATTGAGTGACACAAGTGAGTTCTTAATGTGAACTCTCTCTCTCTCTCTCTATATATATATGTGTGTTTTGAACCAAGGGATCCCATACATGTGGGTTGGGGCTTTTACATTTTTTGTATTTGCATGAAAATTTAAAAAGGATTTGACCAAAAATTATTTGCGATTCAAATTTAGAGGATGAGAATTCAATTTAAGAGATACTTATATAACAAGGTAAAGTTTAAATTAAGGTTTTTTTCCCTAAAGGTAGCTCAAGTGATAATATGAACGAATTGTAAACTCAGACGTCTTAAGTTCGAATCTTAGCAATTCCTTGGAGTCAGAATATTCTAATTCCGACGTGGATGACCTTCCTTTGACCGGAACAGAAAGAGAATTAATCGAGATGTGTATAAATTGGCCCGAACTAGGGGCGGAGCCACACTTACGTTTGTGGGGGCAGTTACCCCCACTCAATTTTTTTGTCCAAACATTTTTTTATATAAATTTTAATATATTCTAAATTTGCCCTCATAAAAATTCATATACATTTTAATTTACTTAATAATTTGTAACATTAAGATTAAATTTCTTTACTTGATTATTGATTATTTAGTTAAATCTCTCAACATGTGTTCAAGAAATTTTGGAGTTTTTCGTTCTCTCCCTTATATGAAGCCCCTTACTCTCATATTTGTAAATTTTGACACATTGAATGATAATATTATTATGTAATATTTTTATAATATAAAAATTAGTCAATAAGATGATAAAGATAAGGTATACGTTGCTCCTTTATGATTTGAATGTCAAGGATTTAAGCCGAAAAAAAATACTCTCTCACATGCAGGATAAGAATACGTACATCTTACTCCAGACCTTGCAATAGCAGAAGCCACATGTTGGGCCACCTCGTTTAAATTTTAAATTTTACTTTTGTTAAAAAAATGTTATTAACATATAATTGAAAGACCTAATTTGATAATATAAAACATTGTTATTGTTGAATTAGTATAGGGTATCAACATTAAATGCATTTTATTTGTTATATAATTTATTCTTTAATATCAAAAGTTTCTCCTATCTAATAGGCACATTTAAATAAATGTAGATAGAGTATGAAAGTTCCAAACAAGTAGCCAAAGCCAAACACATGTGGTGGGTCAAAGCTAAACATATGGGACCCGTTTTCCACAACTAGCAATGTGTCTGCAAGTGTTAGTTATGTTCCTTTGAAGATTCTAAATGTTCTTTTTTTTTTTCAAACTATGCCTAAATGACCCACTTGAACATGACTGGATGATGATAAGCCGTTGACTATCTTACGTGGAACAACCCCCACCGTGCGATTTGACTTCTTCACAACCTAATTTTTTTATTAATCCAAATAGAAACGTGGATGGACCGGTCATTCTGAATTCAAAACCTAAAATCAAATCATGAGAAATTATTCACACGAATTTTATGGTCGCTGTCATGAATGATCTGCTTTCGACCAAATTGAGGACGAGATTAGTTAGCGCGAATATTCATAACCGTAATACAAAAAAACACACACACATACTAATTTTTAATGTTGCTACCAGCTCGAAACAGAGGAATCAGAGTGTTACTTAAGGAGTCAATCTTTTAAATAAATTTCTAACCGTATTTATTGTGGCACAGTCAGCACCACGTGTTGGTGGCTTTAGATTAGGATTATAAAAACAATTGGTGTCTGTTTTATTCCGATCGTATCATTTTAGGTATACTCATAATTAAATTGTGTCCCCCATTTGTTTTTAATCTAATGAAAAATATGAATGATACATTTTCTATCCTTCGAGGAAGTAAAGTAGGAGGGATACACTTTCATTCTTTTGTGTTTGGTTGGATGGATGAAAAATAAAAATGACTAATTTTTTATTTTTTATTTTTTTTGTGCTGGATAAGATTAGGGGTGACAATCGAGTCGTATCGTGTCAGATTCGTGTTGAGTAATTACGGATTTATGTCGAACATTAGTAAAATCTAACTCAACTCATTTAATTAATTGTGTCGTGTGGAGTTGCGAGTTGACCTGTTTATTATTATTATTTATTATTTATTATTTTTATTTTTAAAAAAAATATATATATATAAATACATATTTTATCATTGTATTTTTATATGAAATTAATGTATATATAATATATGTATATATTAAAAGATATATAGACAAATAAGATACATCTCAACACAAATAATTAACTTTCTATCCACTTTCCTTTCGATTTTAGAGGGATTGATTTTGGTGAGTTGGAAGGAAAGTTAATCCATCCATTTTTTCATCCTTCATACTTTCCTTCCTTACCAAACATGATATTTTATTTATCCCTCCTACTATCCTTCCTTCTACCTTTCCATCGTACTAAACGGAGCATAAGTGTCTGGTTTGTTAAATTTTCGTATAACCCGATAACTAAAATTTGTAAGACAAATACTTTTTCGTTTGAATAAAAGTCATCATGTACAAGTCTCAACAAGTTCAAAATCTACCTAATTCTCTCTCTCTCTGTCTGTGTCTCTCTCTCTATTGTTTATGCAAGGAAAAGACTAAAGAGAGAATGGGAGCCCGGAAATGTGGTGAGACTTATGAATTCCACATGTAAAGAAATCTGGCACTATCATAGAAATGTGTTCAGAGGGGAATATGACAGAATTTAGGTATGCTTGTTCTTTTCCTGATTTTGGGTGGAGAAAGGCATTGTAATGGGGAACCTAAGGCATAGAGCCATCAACAAGTCAAGCTGGGTTGAACTTTGATCATTTGCATGTCGAACATTTGCAAAAAAAATTTCTTTTTTCTGGTGATATAAAGAGTGGAATTCGAGTTTTAGTTGATCTAGTTGGTACAAAGACTTCAAACAATATTCTATCACTATAATGAAACTAGGATTTTATAGTTTTTTGTCGAGTTTGAATTTCATATAATCTACCAAATCATATAGAGATATTTGTTGAGTTTCATAATCCTTTACTATGAGCACATATACGAAATTAGAACTTGCAAAGAAAACAAAATCTTGCCCAATTATACCTTTTTATATAAATCGATGAAAGAGATATTGAAATTTAGATTGACCAAGTAGTTGCCAACTCTTTATTATGTCAATAAAACCAAAGTTATATATATTAATTTGTCGAGATTGAGGTACATATAGGAAAATATGATTGAGTGTAAATGTCATCTTCATTTCTAATAGTTGTTTTTCTACATATTAAAAATGAGCACAAATATGAAATTAAAACTTATAAAGAAACAAAAAGATTATGAACTTTGACAAGGATTGAACAAGACAATATGACATACCCATGATCCACATTGAGCTTTGATCCACCTAAATAAGTTTTCGAACACAAGAAGATTACCAATGACAACTCAAATTGATTCCAACTTCAAATAAGGAAGGGATTGATCTAACAAGCACCTAAAATTACCATCCTTTGACTGATTGAAGTGATAGACAAGTTATATTTATGATGCAGAGAGGTCATAGGTTAATTAAGACACAAAGTCAGGTGTCATTTCACAAAGGACCAAGATTAAAGAAGGAGCAAGAAAGCTGCAATATCATCAGTCTGGCGTGCAGGACGTAGCAAAAATGGCTGTCCAAACTAAATCTTAATGACGCCGGCTTCAATCTGAAGTGCTCAACCAAACAAGAGTTTTCACTTTCCCAGGAAAATCAGAGAGAAAACAGAAGGAAAGAAGGAAAAGAGGAAAAAGAAACCATTTAAAGAACGAATTTTTGCAGTGGGTTTTAACTTTTCCTTTTGTCCTTGTTGAGAAAAAGAAAAGGGGAAAATTCTCTTCAGAAAGAGTGGGTAGTGCCGATTCTAACAAAACTGGTAAGCACTAGCAGCAAAAGTTGGCTTTTTTGTGTCACTGGTTTTTGTTGTGTTTTGTGTCATTTTTTTAGCTAAGAAAATTACTAGAAACAACTCGTTCTCTGATGGGTATGTCTTGGTAGTGCCTTGCTTTCTTGGATTCTGTGATAATGGTTTGGTTCTAGCTATAGACTAACTCATGCACAAGGTCATGGTGTATCTTTGAAGAGGTATTGAATGAGTTCTACATAACATTTTGGGTATTCTCTCTCTCTGTCTCTCCATATGAACATTTGTTGATTTTACTATTTGAGTTGGGTTTCTTGTATTTCTACATTAGTTCATGTAACTGATAAATCTTGGGTTTTGTTGGGGATTACGTGGAGAGTGGATTTTGGGCATTGTCTAGTGATTACAAGTTGATTTTGAGCATATTCTGATTATTTTCATGTGGGTTTCAAGAATTTTCCTTTGATTTACATCATATGATGATCATGAATTCATTTTTAATTAGATTTCTGATATTCATGAGATGAGTCTCTTGGGTTCTTCAGATTTTGTTGGTTGGCGATGCTGGATTGTTGCATTAATACTATATATATATATATATATATAGCTCTATATATTTTGATATCGTCAGTTATTCCTTTACCTTGCAAAAACTATAAAGAGAGATGCTTGTTGTCTACCGTTTTGGTGGCTTCTACAACTGATACCGAGATGCTGTTTTTCCTTTGTAGGTTGCTCAAACTTCAGCTGTGAGATAAAAAAAATAAACAGCCAGATTTATATTTAATTTATATAATTTTTTTGGGAACTTGAAACTGTAAAGAGCACCAGGGTTTCTGGTGGTATGAATCTTTTAGCCTTATATATGTAGTAAAGAAAACTAAGAGAGAGAGAGAGAGAGAGAGAGATTTGTGCTTGTGGGTGTCTTTGGTTTTGACAATATTTTAGTGTTGAGAATCTGTAGGTTATGTCTCCTCAGCTGACTGAGTGAGCCCGGGCTCCATGGGCTTTGCCGTCGACCAAGGAAACAACCTCTTCTCTGGCTCTCTTCCCATTCAACTGAACCTTTTCTAAAAAATGTAAAACCCCATCTCTCTCTCTCTCTCTCTCACACACACACACACACATACACACACTGATTGTTCCTGCCTTGGTTGCTGTCAAGATTCGGTCATACGAAGCATATATCATTCCCCTCTCTGAGATCCCATTTCCTTCCCTTGAAGTCCTGAAAATTGGTTATAATCAGAAATTTGGTCCCCACCCCTGGGTTGGTTTTTTTTTCCATTTCTGGACTTTATTCCTCGAAGGGGGGTTATGTTTGATTATTGGGGATGTAACATAGCGAGTGCTTTGGGGTTAACTTTGAAAGTGATTTGAGTGGTGGGAAAGTTTAGTTTTGGGTATCAAAGGAGAAGCAGATCGTCCAGTTGCCAGGATGAAGTTCATGAAACTTGGATCGAAGCCCGATTCGTTTCAGACTGATGGGAATAATGTCAGGTAAGATCTTTCTTAGAATCAAATTAGTTTGTACCCTTCTGATAAGATCAATTTGGGCGTTATTGCAATTGATGTTTTCCACTTTGATCAGCATAATCCTGTTTTGTACCAGCATGCCATTTGGGTTCTAACTTTGTATGGCTTGTTTGGGGCACTAAAAAATTTTCTGTCCTTCTTTAAGAATGCGCAGCAACAATGTCAACATTATGTGACAAACTAAACTAAGTTGGTTCTTTTTGGGTTACCGCTGGTACTGCTAAGTACATCTTGTTCCTGAAAAGGAAATTTTACACTTTCAAGTAAAATGAATGCTGGCTTGGTAGGCTGGTTGGTTCTTCATAGTTTGTTCAACCGAGTCCATGTTCTTGCCCAAGATATCATTTGCCATTTTCTCTGTTTGATACTTAAGGTGAAGGTGATGTTCCTTGTCAGTTTTTCCTCTTTTAGCATGAGTGGGGCCATTGGAAATCTGCCGGGTTTGGATTGAAATACTTAGATTTTTAAGTTTTTGTGACCGAAGAGTGAAACTGTTGGCCTATTGGTTTATGGAATACTCAGATTACTCATCAGTGTTTTTGAAATTTTCTTTGGAAATACCCTTGTGGTGAAGGCATGGTCGGATTGTCTCATGTTGGTCCCATTGTTATGAGCCCATCCTTTCTGTTAATTGCACAAATAGGCTGTCCTTGGATACAATCTTTTGTTATCATGCTTGCTAACATGAACTTTAACTGTTGTAAGAATTGTTTGTTATGGGTGGGCATGATTTGGCTTAGTATGCTAACAAGATGTATGACATTTGCTCTGCAATAATTCTCAATCTTGTTTGTTTAGGGTGATAATTTCTTTCCATAAATTGGTTTTGCTCATTCAAAGAGGGAATTAGTGTAAATGTAGATAATTATAGCGTCTACGATCTTTTATGTTGGATGTACCAAAGAATTATTTGGTGTTTGAAGGGAGGGATCTGGGGTCCAACATGTGATCTTAAAAATAAAGATTATATACAAGATGGTGTAACAACTATGTCAAGTTACCCTATAATGAGATTATCTTGAGAATTGCTAATATTTCAGATTGCAGGGCTGGTTTTTTTTCGTAGATACAACCTAATGGTAACTAGTAACGCTAAACTGCGGTGCTGACCAAGTATCATCAATAGCCGAACTTCTTTGTATTAATAGCTACACTAGACTTCTAAGGATTATGTCTAAATGAGCAAGTAAGATTACTCATAAATCCTGCCCTTAAAATTGACAAAAGGAAAAGTTTTTAAGTTTCTCGTGAGTCGCTCTTTTTATTTAAAGATTCGGAATGGCATTGCAGTGCAAGGTAAAGTACATTTATGCTGTTATTTCACTTCTTCATTATATGGAATATTGAAATTGCACTAATCTTTTTCTCCTCTTAACCAGCTTAAGTAGTTACGCATTTTTAGTACATCCACCAAAAAAAAATTCCCTCGAATAACTGAGACAATAAACTCTACCTATCTGGGCTGTCAAGGATTAGGATGTAGTATTTCACAGTTGTAATTGTTCAATGTATAGAATCTTTGAATTTCCACCGATAGTATATTACCAGAGAAAATTCACATGTGCAGGTACGTGACTACTGAGTTGGCAACTGACATTGTGGTTAAAGTTGGGGATGTGAGGTTTTATTTGCACAAGGTATGATGATCTTGTACCTTGTGCTTGTGTTTTTCATTGTAATTAGAATAATTATTTCAGCAATATTTTGCCATGTCTGGCCTACTGATGCTTGTGGCTATCGAGTGTTTTTCATGTTCTTATACTCGTTGCTTCAGCTTATTCAAACCACATTGATTGAGTAACCCTTTTTTAAGAACTTGATATGGTTTTGTGAGTCACAAACTACTGGTCACTTAAAATGTAAGGTGACAGCAATCTGAGCTAGGCAGCTCATCCTGGATCATATGTAAAGCCATTTAAGTGCTTATGAGTCAAGGGTAGAATCATGCCCGAGGAAGGCATGATATTTTTCTGTTGTCGTGGAAAACAGTTGTCATTTTGCTGAAGTCATTGATGAAATTCCATTTTAAAGTAAATAGTTATCGAACAAGAAAAAAACTTAAGTTGATAGCTGAGTGCCTCATCTCTGTTACTGATTTATTGTAATCTGTCCCTAGCTGTGCATAGCCATTGCGTAATTCTGATGGGCTGATTAAACTGGTTATGCAGTTTCCACTTTTGTCCAAGAGTGCCTGTTTGCAAAAGTTGGTTGCCACCACAAATGAAGGAAATGAAGACGAAGTCCACATTCATGACATTCCAGGCGGTCCTGCTGCCTTCGAAATATGTGCCAAGTTCTGTTATGGCGTTACAGTCACCTTAAATGCTTACAACGTTATTGCAGCACGTTGTGCGGCAGAGTACCTAGGAATGAATGAGACACTTGAAAAAGGGAACCTCATCTACAAGGTGGATGTTTTTCTCAACTTCAGTATTTTCCGAAGCTGGAAGGATTCTATCATAGTTCTTCAGACTACAAAGTCTCTACTACCTTTATCTGAGGAATTGAAGTTGGTCAGCCACTGCATTGATTCTATTACTTCCAGAGCTTCTGTTGATGTTTCCAAGGTGGACTGGTCCTATACCTACAGCCAAAAAATGCTACCAGAGGAAAATGGGAATGATCCTAACTGGAATAGCATCAAAAGCCGGGTGGTGCCCAAGGATTGGTGGGTTGAGGACTTGTGTGAGCTTGAAGTAGATTTATACAAACGGTTAATTGTAATGATAAAGGACAAAGGGATAATTTCTGGTGAAGTGATTGGAAAAGCTTTGAAAGCTTATGCCCTGAGAAGATTGCCAGGATTTAGTAAGGGTATTATTCAGTGTGGCGATGTCCTGAAGACTCGTTCGATAGTTGATACAATCGTGTGGCTGTTGCCTGCAGAGAGAGGCAGCGTCTCTTGTGGTTTCATGCTCAAGTTGTTAAAAGCAGCCGTTTCCATGGATTCAGGAGAAATGGTCAAGGGAGAACTGGTGAAAAAAATAGGGCAGCAGTTGGAGGAGGCTTCTGTTAATGATCTTTTGATACGAGTAAAGGATGGGGAAACAACCGTGTATGATGTTAATATAGTCCAGAAAATACTGGAGGTGTTTTTGATACAGGATAAGAATGCCGAAGGTGAATTAGAGGAGAGCCAGGAGATTCAGGAGATAAGAAGGCCAGGGATTTTATCGGAAGCATCCAAGCTGATGGTGGCAAAGCTCGTTGATGGGTACCTCACTGAAATTGCAAAAGATCCTAATCTACCTTTGGCGACTTTTGTTGATGTCGCAGAGATGGTGTCTGGTTTTGCTCGGCCTGCTCACGATGGACTTTATCGGGCCATTGACATGTATCTTAAGGTAAGAGTTCTTCAAAGTTCACTTTTTTCTTTGTATAAACACTCTCAGATTTGGAGTTTGGATGGGGTATGCTTGCATAATTTCATGATAAAATCTAAGAATATTGCATGAGGGAATGTTGTTTTGTAATTTGCATTTTGCAATAGAAACTTGTTTTAATGTGTTAAATGAAAACTCTGCTATTTATCGAAGCAGTTACTCACATATGTTTGCGGTGAATTAAGCTTTGAGAAAAACAAAATCTTCAAGAAACAAATTTTAACCAACCATTTTTCAACTTCTACTACACTTGCAATCAAAGACTGGTATCTGGATAGTTTTGTAGTTACTGTAATTGTATATGATTGAGCAATTGTTGCTAATACATCATCTCTTGATCAATTTTTTGCTTTGTGCTGCAGGAACACCCCGGGATTAGCAAGAGTGAGAGGAAGAGGATATGCAGGCTGATGGACTGCAAGAAGTTATCTGTTGATGCATGCATGCATGCTGTACAAAATGAGAGACTCCCCTTGCGAGTTGTTGTGCAGGTGCTCTTTTTTGAGCAAGTAAGGGCTGCTGCATCATCTGGCAGCAGCACTCCTGACCTTCCCAAAGCCATTAAAGATCTTAACAGTGGCTCCCATGGGAGCTCAAGATCGGCAACAACCAACACTGAAGAAGAGTGGGATGCTGTGGCAACCGCAGAAGAGCTTAGGGCGTTGAGGGGTGAGCTAGCAGCCTTAAGGTTAGGCCATGGAGGAGGGAGTGAGAGAAGTGGTGGTGGTAGTAAAAGCAATGCTGACAACACTGCAATAGGTAAAATGAAAGGGTTGCTTATGTCAAAGAAAATCTTTTCAAAACTGTTGTCAAACAAAAGGGCCCAGATTGAGAGTAGTGGTTCGGATTCATCGGATAGCCTTGGTTCTGCTAATCCAGAAGCAGCAGCTAAATCCACCCCTTCCAGAAAAGGGAGGCATTCAGTTTCGTAGGGAAAGGAATTTATGGTGTTTAGTTTTTGTTTTTGGGTTTTTTTTTTTTCACTTTTAATGAATGACATTAGCATGTTAAAAGCTAGTGGTTATCTTTCCTTTGAGCAAATGAAGCTTATGGTTTGGAGAAAGGAGTTTGGAATTATTTCTTGTTTTGCAGGAAAATTTAGTTTCCTGTGCCAAGTGTCGACCCTTTTTTTCCCAGATAGCAAATCCTTCTAACCGAATAGCTACGTCAAATACAGCTAATTGATTTTGATGAGTGACTAAAAGGGGTGTACCTAATGTACGAGGCACTCATCACCCATCATTACGGGGTCTGGGTTGGAGGGAATGGCATCATCCTTGCCTCTCACAGCTGCGCAATGAAAGACTTGTTCCCTCCCGGAAAGAACTAGTGTTTTTGAAGATTAATAAAGTGAGCTGTGTACACATTCCCTTTTAACCAACACCAGCTAGGTATGAAGGCCATTACTGAATATGGGTTGTAAGATCCCTAGCTGAAGGGTAACTCAGAGCTCAAGATTTTAACTTTATAGAGTGAATTCTTGTCCGATTTGTGTGACACTAAAGTCAGTTTGTAGGAAATCTCGAACCAAACCAACTTCAAACCCTCTGAGTTGGCCACAGTGCAGCACCAAACGTTTCTAACCACCAACTTATCTTCAAATGAATCCAAACAGACTACCAAGACCACCCCATTTGAAAACAACTGCTCAACTCAAAAGGGTATCGACTATAGGAACACTTTGGTCTTGGGTTCCGGAACACTGCTATAGAGTGCTACAATAAGTTCCTCTTTTATAACTGATAATACCAAGAATAAAGTCATCTTAAAAGATGATTTCGTTTGACAGCAAAAGAAGATAAGTCAGCTTAGTCCAAACACAAGTCGCAAATTGAAATGACATGGGCCATGAGAGGAAGAGAGACAAAGAGTACTGCCCATCTCCAGATCTTATTTAAGAATAAAATTACCAGTGATATGTCACCTATTTCTAGAATGTTATGTAATGCTTAGAGAATGTAGTCCCCTAACAATCCAATATTCCCCCTAATATCCTAAAAGATTGAGAGACTATTCATGATGACTTGAGGGCCACCCTACCGAGACGATATAAAAAAAAACCTAACTTGAAAAGGCAGATGAAATTGTAACCGTCTTCTTCCCCCAAAAGGTAATAAAAATCCTCAGAACAAGAGACTCCGTTAGAATAGATTAGCCAAACTTTTCAGCTGGTGAACTACTGTATTTTCCTCGAGTTATCCAATTTCTACTGTCAATTTGTTTAGCTCACACAACACACCCAGGTAACATTCACATTTCCACCATCGCTACCTTAAATCTCTCTCTCATATTCCTCTCGAGCACCATCAATAACATAACCTACTTATGAAAACACTAGTTTGGTACAAGTTTGAATTTGACAAAGCTTAGAATTGATCGTCAAGCTTGTTAGATACTTCTGTCACCAGCTCTCCGCATACACAAGGACTTTAAAACTATTGATGTCAAAATTTTGCTCATTAGATAAGAAAGTAAGATAGGACTCGTCAAAAATCTACTAGACAAAGAGGTAGTTCAAGCCACGTCAACCAACGTCTATTAGCAACGATTCTCGAATGCTTAAATCAACAATGATTTGTCGATATAAGCAATAACAAAAGGGTATTATGTCTTTTGGGAGTGTATATGTGGGCAAATCTTTAAGAAAAATACACCGTTATCGGTTTTCTTATTTATTATATCTTATATTTTTTTATAATATAATAAATAATAATACATTCACAATAAGTTAAATCTTAGTGTTCTTCACGACAAACCAACTGGAAAAACTAATCAACAGAGAAGAACAAAAAAAAACTTAGAAATGATCGTCACTCTTGTTATTATGTGTTTCTGGCACCAAGTCACCGCATACCCAATGACCTTGTAATATTAAATTAAAGGGTTTTTTTCGCACTTTACACCCCTGAAAGATTATAAATTTTTCATTTTATACCTTCAAAGATCAAATTTTCCACACTGTACCTTTAATGTATCAAAAGTGTTGTAATATAATTTTTCTGTTAACTTCTGTTATTTTTTCTATCAAAAACCAACCCATCGACACTAACGGAAAGTTAACAAAAGGGTCACATTACAACACTTTTAATACATTGAAGGTGTAATATGAGAAATTTAATCTTTAAAGAAACAAAATAAAAAATTTAAAATCTTTTAAGGTACAAAGTGCAATTCGCCCTAATTTAAAAAAGTAATCTTCAGCATTAAGGTTAAATTTGTAGATAGAGTAATTGATTATTGGAAGAAATTATGATCCCGTTAGGCCCCATAACTGCGATGCGGCAATAAGTTAATGTAAAAAGTTCATCAATTAGCAAATCGGAGGTTACAATGTTTTTCAACAAGTCAACAAATTGTTCTTTCTCAAAGAGGGCGGACATCCCATGCGCTATTATTACATCAAGGGTTTGGAATGAGTTGTGTCCTATCGAGTGTTTGTGTCGGATAAATCCCGTATTAAATTTGGTTCAAATTATATATAATTTATTTATTAATTAGATTGCCGGGTGAACTTTATTATGACCTATGATCTGTTTAAACTAAACAAATATCTCGTACTTTCAGTTGGTTTTGTATTATGTTGATATGTTGGGTTAAAAATTATTGTTTCATGTCGAGTTTTGTGTACTATCTATGTCGTGTTGTGTTATAGTTGGTTCGAAGTGTTCCCAAAGAACATTGCTCAAAACTAACCTAGTCTAAAAATCTAGCTTATTATAAAGGGAGAGTATAAAGGTTGGTGTCCACAAACATGTAAAATACATATAAACACTCTTTAACTGCCCATAGTTCTCTATAATTATCTCATCTCAAATCTCTCCCATGGATTTAGATCTTCCCAATACTTTTGTTCTTTGTTTTTCTTCTTAGTGAATCATCTACCATTATCAAATGAAAGACCTATTTATGTATAATGAGCCATTCTTGAATTCATGGTAGGTAATTATTGATCTAAAATTTCTTGCGATCGACAGAAATGTCTCAATGGATAAACAATTCTCAGACGATTGTTTGTAGATAGACTCAAATGTCTTGTTTCAGAATTTCCTTCGATAGATTCTTAAAGATGTACATAAAATAATGAATCAATAAAAACAGACTTCCTTATTAATTCAATCAAATGGATTTCAGTTACAAAGTGACTGATTTAACAGCCTTTGATTACAGCATTAACTACTTCCTAAAACTAACTTTAGCACTACTCCTAAATGTCTTGATCCTAGATCTTGTGGGGTGTTTGACTTGTCTATTCAACTCCTTCTTTTCCTCTTTTTATAACCACTTCTTTTGACGATTTTTCTTTATCGACGGTTAATTGACTTTATAACTCCCAAACAATTATTTTCTCTTTCAAACTAGAGTTGTGGTTGATCGCTTCCCACATTTTCTTCAGATCTTGATACGTGGTAACTCTTTAATAATTTTAGGCTTGCCAACAACACATACATAAAATATTTTTATAATTTTGTACTTTATGTTCAAACAATGATCTACTAAAATAAAAAATTAAGAAAAAATATATTTGAGAAGATCTCTCTATTCCTCTCCGACCCACTCTTTATCTCACCATTATACAATCTCAGGTGACAGTGTATAAGGCTCGATAATAAAATATTATAAAAGAATCGCCCGCAACCCGAGAGACACTTGTATATCTTTGAAATAGTCCAAGTGACTCTCTAGTAAATGCAAAATATAAGTTGCCTCTATGTTCCATCGAAGGACACTCTTCAAACTTTATCATGTAGTGAAGCATAGAGCCAACATGTCCTTCTCCATATCCAGCTTAGGATTGTGCATCACCAACTCAACTTACTCAGTCGTCCACTCCATTATTTTCTAACAATTTGTATACTATTATTTAAAGGATAAGTGTATGGTAAGGTATCTTAAAAAAAATTCAGTGCTATACTGAAAATAATTTTCAGCTCTAGATCTTATTTGATACTTCGATTCATTTGTAACAACTGGTCGTGATACAAAACAACGTAACTTTAAATTGTGTCACATTTTTATTGAAAAATGGTATAAGTACAATGCCGAGAAGTAATTTTTCGGTACTATAATTGAAATGTGTTTTATATGGAAGAAGCAGCCAACAGTTTTCTGTTAAATAAACCCAAAACTCCATGAACTGGAACCTATTTCTCCACAAACCTTGTTTAAGTATTGGAATTAACACTCGACTTTACTATGTTGGATGTATGTTTTGTGGTCCATATCAGACAAAGACGTCATGAATGGGATTAATTAACATAGACTTACACAGTAAAGACTATAACTTCAATGAATCTTATTCATCCTCATCTTAAACCTTGTTCTAATCCTTGGGGATAACGCGCTTTTTCGCGCGTTTATACCATGTAGGTATGACAGATAGGGATGACCATGTGTGTAAACTGTATCATGTCAAAATTAACTCAATCTATATACCATTGATAATTGTGTGTTAATCAAGTTCGTACTATGTTAAAGTAGTGTATAATAATGGTTTATAGCATGTATAACCCGTTTGTATTATCAAGCCCTAATGGGTCAGCACGGACACGACCTGACCCACGAAGAATATAACCATAGTAATTTTGTTGTTGAGTTAAACAAACGGTAGTCAGATAATAGGCGGATGGAGGGCCTATTCTGAACTAATTATAAACCATAATCCCGATACGCTGACATTGTTATGAATGAGTTTATATCTTAAGAGAACTAGTAGTTATGAGTTCGTAGTTAAAGCCAAACTGGAGCTAGGAACGTAGGAGTGAATGGAGTTTTACCCTACCTCCACTTTTGAACCCAAAAAAAAAAAATGTCACATTCATAGTCGTCTTATTTTATTGTTTTTATCATTTTTTTTTATTATTTTAGATAATAGTTACAGATCATTATATTCGGAATTAATTACTAAAATTGATGAAGACCATATGAATGATGATAAGCAAGCAAAAAACGAGCAGACATGGAAGATAAAGAAATCCACGCGTCCACCCACCCTAGACACGAAAGCACTTAGCAAACTCAAATGCACCAGAGTCAGAAATCAGAGATTTTTGAGTTGAAATTGAAAGTCCTAATTTCTGAATAACTTTATCCTTTATCTATAGACATGAAGTAGAAGGAAACTTGTTTACAATAAACAATATAGATGAACCAACTAAAAAATTCAGTTGGGGAAAGTTTTTTTTTTTTAATAATGTAAGTGAAAGAATGACTCATGTGTTCCCCAGAAGAGCAAAAATGAAAGGGAACCTTACCTAAATGTATTCACGAAAGAAGAAGAGCTTTAGATGGTCTTGAAAGGACATTTGAGAACAATATAATGAAATAATCTAAAGTATTTGATGTTGTTTGAACTTTCTTTAACCCTATTTATTTTCTTCGACTAGGTTTTCAAATGTATAAAAGGTCTTCAACCAACACTAAAAGAAAGCAAATAAAACTCTTTAAAATTGCGTGTCGGAGTTAGTTTTAGAGACTTATTCTATATGTGGATAAATCTATCCAAGATTGAATTGGACTATTTATGTATATATATTCTTGGATAACTACTATTTTTTTTTTGTTCAACGGTCAGAGGTGTTTGAAAAATTTGCATGCACTTTGACTAGTCTCCTCTTCGGTCTGGTCAAAACAGATTATTCACGCCGAAATAGTTTATCCCTTATGACCTGACCTTAAAGAATTGCCAAGATTCAAATTCAGGACGTCTGAATTTACAACTCGTCTCTATTATCATTTGAACTATCATTTAAAATTTAAATAACTATTATTAACCGCTACACACACGTATTATTTTAATCTAGTAGACACTAACGAGGGTCCAACCCAATACCTCCATATCGGAGGGCCACCATATGGATTGATTGCACTCCTCTTCTATCCTGTCACATTCCATTATTTGATTTTTCTTAATCTAACCCGAATCACGATTTGAGGGTCCAAAGACCAAACTCGAGGACCCAGATCTGGCCCAAGATCCTGATTTTAATCTCGACAACCGAGTAATGGAAGTAGAGTGATGGTGATAGTGTTTTAAGTGTACTGATGGTGGTGGTTGGTCATGCATAATATCATCTCTCTTTTAAGATTATTGATTAATCTAACAAAATGGAAATTTCATGCTAATGAAAAAATATATATATATATTTTTTATCACCAACCAAACATTATCAAACAAATTAAATTTAAACACAACTTTTATTTTTTGAATCACAAAAAAAGATTGAAGAAGCAATCGAGGTAGAATCTCTGTTCCGATCTGACCATGACAATTCGAACACACGAAAAAAGTCCATCAGTGGGGTCTAGCTGATGAAAAATAAAAAATATTCCAAACAGATCGATTCGAATCATACTCTAATTCTCGCTTTACAGAGTTGTCGATGATAGTAACAGAAGTTTCCGTGAATCGAATTAGACTAGCTAACTTCATGAGAATTAAGAAAAAATGATCTAAACGGGACCCTGCAAGCCACTTGACCATAACTAAACACAGCCTCGAAAGTAGATGTATGATGGTCGGAGTGGCATGGATGTGTGTGTGGCCCAACGTGTAATTTACGCGCTTGAAAAGAAAACTGGTCCCAATACAATGGGCGGCAATGAAAAAAGACCTCCAATTCCCAACAAAAAGAATCCAACGGTGGAGGAACCGCCGCCTATTCGCGGAGACACGGAGCCGCTTCTTGCCAAACACTTTGGAACCCCCAAACCAAACCCTACATACATACATACATACAACGGTTAATTACAACCTCTCCACACAAATTCCAGACTCCACCTCCAATGCCATCTCCCACTAAACACAGACCACACAAAACAAAAATCTCTTCAAAATGGTTAATTTACCTAACCATGGTTAGTTTCACCACCCCCACTAATAATTCTCACTCCCCCTCACCTCTCTATATATTTATCTCCCCCTCTCCCCTCCCTTCAAGAACCTCCCCTGAACTCCAACCCCTTCCATTATTTCTTGAGTTCTAAGAAATTTCTGAGTGATTTTGGTAGCCAAGTTCAACCCTTTTTCATTATTTCTTTGGTTTCAAGAAACTTCACACTGATTTTTGTAGTCAAATATTCTCGGAGTTTGAATTAATTTTATGTGCCGGAAATGAGTTGTAATGGGTGTCGAGTTCTTCGAAAAGGTTGCAATGAGAATTGCATATTGAGACAGAGTCTTCAGGGTGTAGATAGCCCTCAAGCCCAAGCCAACGCCACCATCTTCGTTGCCAAGTTCTTTGGCCGTGCTGGTCTCATGTCATTTCTCTCCGCCGTCCCTGAGTCTCAAAGGCCAGGTATATACATATGTGTGTGGTGTGTGTGTGAGAGAAAGAGAGAGAATGTGTTCTGGGTGAGTTAATTTGTTTTCATTGATTATGGTTTCATAAAACTATGGAGAGACAGAGAGAGACAGAGAATGTTTTGTGGGTATGTTTGTTTTCACTGATTATGGTTTGATTTGGTTCTGATGAGACTTGGGTTTGTGTGTATGTACAGCTTTGTTTCAGTCTTTATTGTTTGAAGCATGTGGACGGACGGTGAATCCGGTGAACGGAGCGGTGGGACTGCTATGGACTGGGAACTGGCATGTGTGCCAGTCAGCGGTGGAGACCGTGCTCCGCGGCGGGGTGATACGTGCGCTGCCGGAGTTTTCCGTTGGGGATTTGACGCCGAACTCTGAGGATGTGTTGGAGGAGGCTAAAGACGTCAACAATTTCATATCGCAAGACCTGAATTGTAGATTGCAATCTAATGATCTTGATCTTGGTCTGACGTCTGGTTTTCCGATGAGAATGACTACCGGTGGGAGGGTGAAACGTCGGACGGAGAAGCGGAGACCTGCGACACCTTCGAGGAATTCGGAGGAATCTGAAACGACGACTTTGGAGAGTGGTTCAACAAATCATCAAAGTTTATCGGAAGGACGTGAAACCAAGCTCCTGAGACTGTTCCTTTAAGAGAGAGAGAGAGAGAGAGAGAGAGAGGCTGATACAAGTTTTGCCGGCTACCTGAACGGATATCAACTACAGTTCAAACTGTAACAATTTTCTTTTGAAAATTTTGAACTTTTGGATATTTTCCGGTGAGAAAACCGGCGAGTTTTTGGTGGTTTCCGGGGTGGTGGATCCATTTCTCACTTTTGTATTGTCTCCTCTTTTTCTATGTCATGGTGACTTCGAATAAAAGATTAATTCTCTTCGTATCCCTTCTCTTTTTCCAGTTGCTTCCATCAAAATTTAGAGCAATAATAAACACATAATTTGATGATATAATAATTATAGTTATTAGGTTATCGTTGAGTTTCATATTAAATATATTTAATAAATTTTTACGATGGTTTAATGGTTGAGCTTAGGCTGACTTTTTGTAATTTAAAAATCTAAAGTTTAATTTTTTTCACACTCTTTAAGGGCATGCTCTCATCTAATTCAAGCAAATGTGGCTAACCACTGAGTTTAAGGGAGTAATCGGTCGGCCGTAGAGTTTGAAATAGTAGTCGGCGTAAGCTTAAATACTCTATAGTAAAAAAAAAAAATACATTTTCTTATCAATCTAATGATCACAAAAAATTATGTTCTAATAATATTAGTGTAAAATTTAGAGTAAATATTATAATAGAAAATGATATTGAAACTTAATTTAGAGATTTAATGTAATGTACTCATTGAAATAGATATGGGCTCCATCTAACATTAAAATTCATAACCTCTAATACAAATGTTGTATTGAATTAAATTTCTGATTTAGTCTCTGTAACATTAATCTATTATGATTAATTCTTAAATTTTATCTTTTATTTTAAAATTACCCTTGAATTTTTAATTTAATCTCTTAATTATCAAGTTCATATCAATTAAGTTCTTTTGTTAATTTCAACCGTTAGAACAAACGGTGACACATGATGTGAATGGTCATGTGACAATCACGTGATTCTAAGTTCTTGAACTAGCAACATAACAGTTCAAAATAAAAAAAAAAAGAACTCGCAACATATACTTACTGTTAAATGTAAGCTATTATTCATCACTAAAATCTTAGAGTTTCTATGCTGTTGTGAGAGAAATGGCAGGTTTAAAGATGGCACCCCCCCCCCCCCCCCCCCCCCCCCCCCCCCCTGTCTCTCTCTCTCTCTGAAACAATATCTGCAGTATTATATTATATAATATATTATATATGTATGTTGTGGTCTACACTTACAAGATGTTCCTGAAATAAACAAAACTTTGCTGTCAATTATTGTTGTGGTCTACACTTGAAATTTATTTTTTTGGGATTATAATTTATACCCGTATGCAAATAATTTTTATTTAGTCCTTAAATTTTTTATATATTGCAACAATCAAATCCTTGAAGTTTTGATTGAATTTTAATTTAATTCTTGCATCCTAATTAATTAATTTATTGTGACGGAAGGCCTTTGTACCAACATATGCTACAAAACCTTAATTTAGTTCATCTAATTTTGAAAAAAAAAGATACCAACTCAAAAAAAAAAAAAAAAATATATATATATATATATATGGAGAATTTTTCCTGGACAAATGTACTCTTACAGACAAGTCATGTGACTTATTTATGTTGGAACAAATTAATAGATCTGGATAAAAGAATCGGTTAAAATTTTCAGGTCGTCACATTTTGGACATCGCTACAGGAATCGTTGAGGCCCCATGAAGACGGCTCTTCTTCACTAGGAAGACACCGTACTCATTAGCGAGCGTTGGTGACTAATAATTTCTAATTCTCCTGCCTTTCTATCATAGTCTACACTTGTTCGCCCAAATTGTCGACCTTACCATCAAGTTCAGTCACTCGATCCTTGAGTATTTTTTTAATAACAGTTGCCGCAAATAGCACATCATTACTATCGTCAAACTTGGACATAATGCAACAAGAAGGCAATTAGCAGAAATTGAAAAGAATTTCTCTAGAATTCTGGCTTGACGAAAAAGCGAAAAAAGCCTATATATTTTATTTTCTGAGTTAGTCGAGAGCTTTTTCTTTATTGGTAAAGTGGTAACATAGGGCGCTATTATTCGACCAAGAAAATAAACTTTAGGAAAGGGATCAAATAAAAAGTAAGTATAAACTTTAAGGGTATAAAATATAAATTATCAATTTGTTTGTGTGAGAGAGATAGAGAGGTGGTGGGGACCACATAGTCGGTGGTGGGTCCAACATATTGCATTATCCATTCATCAAATTGCACATTACAAAGCCATCAGCATCAATTGCTCATAGTTTTTGGCTGGTCTTTGAATCCCCCAAAGTACCAAATGATCAATTGGGTCCGTCCATTTTCTTCTTTAAATTAGGAGTGTGGTAGGGTCCATTTTTTATGCCCTCCAACTGCTGTGTGTCGCTGCATATGCATTTGCTGTGGAGAGTAGGACCCACTCCACTTTTATTCATCATCTTCCACCACCACCACCTCTCCTCACTCTCTCTCTCTCTCTCTCTCTCTCTCTCTCTCTCTGCTTTTCCATCATGCCCTTCGCTTATCTAAGGGTCTTTTGATATTAAAACAAAGTTGGTCATTTGCAACTCATCCACTTGTTTGAATTGATCAGGTAGCACCCTTGTTTATCAAGGGAATGTTTTAAATGTGTTCGGGTTATGATGGTCAGTACCTAAATTTGAAAAAATAATCGGTATAAATATGCATAACTTTTTTTTATTACATTGTCACCTATATTTATTTATTCTAATTTCTTCTTATTTTTTTTCCTCATTTTTTTTTGGTAAAGCAGTCATAAGTGATTTGACCAGTTTACGCGCACCTCAATTAATTTCTTTCTTAATTGACTCAAAGACAAGTCATGTCCTGATTCTAAGAGATTGTCAAAATTTAAATTCAGAACGTTTGAGTTTATAACTCGTTCTTGTTGTCACACAGATATCTCGTGTTCTATACAAATCACTTTTAAAATATTTGTAATATAGTTTATTATTTCTAAAATAGATACCTATAACCCTTTTAAAAAGAGAGTACTATCACACCACTCAGGTATCTTATTGAAATTTGTTGTGGATGGTAAATCGTAAGTTAGTCTCAAACTGTTATTTTTAAAAATAATAAAATATAAAAATTTTACCAGTGTCTCAATTTTAATTGATAAAAAATTGGAGGTAAAAAGAAAAGGATGGGACCCACCTATTAGTCAAAGACAAACATGGCAGGGGCGAGTTACTAGGCGCATGAGATTGTTGACTTTCTTACATAAGATCTCTCAGTGATCAAGACCAGTGGGGGGCAGTGTAGGATAAGGCGGCTTACGATAGCAAGAATACCGAGAGCGAGTTAGTCCAGTGGAGACAGCAATATGTCGTAAATTAAGGTATTTTGAATTCGAAACTTGTGATAATTTTCTTATGACAAACTATTGTATGAATTCTCCGGTCTTGATGTGAATCACCTATTTTCGACTAAATCAGAAAAAAGGAAAATTGAAATACGAATAAATTAATTCAAACACTCAAAACTTTGACAATAATATAATATATATATATATATATATACTAGTTATTACCTGTGCCCAGGGGCGGAACCAGAAATTTTTTTGAGGGTGGGCACACTAGTATGTCTTGATTTTTTTTTAATAGACCGTAAAAGTTCATAAATTTATATTTAATATTTTTAAAACATAGAAGATTAAAAATCGATATACTCATAAACAAAAAAATAATAATTAAAACTTCTTATCGAGAATGCGACTAATTATTATTACTTACAATTGACCATGATATGCTTTTATTATTTGAAAGTGTTACAAATTAATTTTATCAATAATATTTATTTTATATATAAAACCACGGTAACAATCTTCTATTTATGATCGTATAGTTTACTACATAACGACACACATTTTTATATAATAACAAAATAACCCTACAATTTTAAACAAATTATAAAATAACATCAATATGTTCAAAACATATTCGGACATGTCTAAAAGTTAACAATTATATTAGTTGTACCTAATTTGAGATTTAATTGATGGAGACCCAATGGTTTGTGACCATTGGATAAACAGTAGAATTTATTAAATATTAAGACTATTATATTTAATATCGCAATGTATTAGGTCCTAAAATTAGGTTTCAATAACATTGTTTAAAAAGTTAATAATTATTTAGGTATGAGTCTATTTAAATCAATATCACCTAAACACAATATAATGGTGGACACAATTAAATATGGTGGGCCAAAAATTTTGTTTTTAATGTTGGGCCAAAAATTTTATTTTTTTAATAGGTTTGGGTGGATTGTGATAGGTCAAAATTTTAATTTTTTTAATAAGTTTGGGTAGGTAGTGATGGACTCAAATTTTTTTTGTTTTAAATGGACTTAATTTTTTAATTTTTTTGAATAAATAATGTGGGCCTAACATTTTTATATTGGATTTTGGGTGGGCACAAATAATATACTATACAAATATATAATATATATACATAACTAAAAAAAAAAATTTTTTTTTGAGGGGGGGCACGTGCCCACCCTGGCCCATGCCTCCCTCCGCCCCTGCCTGTGCCTGAAGGCATAGAGTAATAAAAAATCACAAATAATAAACATATTTGTATTTATATCCAAAATCAAATCACAAACATAGATAAGAGATAAATAAATTTAAGCATTGGTTATAGTGGAGGTGAGATGTGGTGGTGCTAGGAGACGGTGATGATTGTAATGGGTGGCAATGACTGTGGTGGTGGTGCGGCGGCGGCGGTGGGGGCGACGGCGGTGGCGGTAGTGGTGGTGGTGGCGACGATGATGATGGTGGTTGCGGCGATGGTGATGGCGATGGTGGTGGTGGTGGCGGCGGCGGCGGCAGTAGTGGTGATAGTGGCAATGGCGGTGGTGGCGATGGTGGCAGCGGCGATGGTGATGACGATGGCGGCAGCGGTGGTGGTGGTGACAGCGATGGTGGTAGTGGTGGTGGCGTTGATAGAGACAGTGGTGGCGGCGTCGACGGCGGCGATGGTGGTGGCGGCGGTGGTAGTGGTGGTGGTGGAGGCGGTGATAGTGGTGGCGGTGGCGGTGGCGGTGGTCTAGTTATTGCTTGTGCCTGAAGGCACAGAATAATAAAAAATGATAAACAATAAACATATTAGTATTCATATCCAAAATTGAATCACAAACATAGAGGAGAGATAAATGAATTTAAGCATCGGTTATAGTGGGGGTGAGAGGTGGTGGTGGTAGGAGACGGTGATGATTATGGTGGGTGGCAATGACCGTGGTGGCGGCGACGACGACGATTGTAGTGGTGGTGGTGGCGGCGGCAGTGGTGGTGGTGGCGACGACGACGACGATGGTGGTGGCGGCGGCGACGGTGGTGGTGGCAGTGGCGGCAGTGCGGTGGTGGCGGTGGCAGTGGTGGTGGTGTGACGGTTTTAAACACTATTTTTTTTTTTAAAGTACTTATGAGAAATAATTTTTAAAAGTACTTTTAAAAAGTCACTTCAAACACACCCTTAAAAACCTATTTTTCCTATTAAATTTAAGGTGTTAATATTAGCCATTAGATTAACTTTAAAGTAAAATTTAAAGTGATCTCAACCGCGAATAGGAAAAGTCATTTTGTTTATCTTTTGAGATTTGAATTGTAAGCTACTTTATTATATAGATGTATTGAATGAAACACTGTGTATGGTCTTAACCAACAGTGCATGTTAGTGGTGGGCTGTGCTGTTCCCTCCTTTCCCGCTTGTGGCGGAAGTTCGAACGTGACCTGTTTCTTGTCTGTTATTCTTTTATTGGTCAAATTGCTTTCATATTTTGGAATTGTGTAAACCACAAAATATTTTAGTAGAAAATTTGAATTTTTAATTTATAAAAATATAAGAATAATAACAATAATTAAAATTAATTTTTATCTATTTTAATCTAATAGTATAAAATTCATTCCTACATTTATTTTTTCATTAGAAAAAACATCATCTTCTCTTTACGGCCTTCAATGTCAGACAATTCAATCAAAAAACTCGTCAATGTCAAATTATCTCACTAATTTACACCTACCTTACTTTTATCTTTATTTTATCTCTGTTCACTTTAATTTAAATTATATAATTAAAAAAATATAAGTATAAATAAATTATTATTTAAAATATAAATACAAGATGATTAATATTTAATTTTTGATATTTTAAAGTGTCTTTGGGTACAGAGTTATTGCTAGTTTATAACTATTCGCAATCAATCCTTCTTGAATTTAAATAAATATTTGAGTGCAAAGTTTTCTTATCTCTGTAAAATGGTGATTTCCTGTCGGGCTCGGGTCATGTTCTCCTGGGTACATGGGCTATTATTTTGTTGTCTTTGAAATTTAATGCCTATTTCTAATTTTTAAACCTATCAAATTAAAATTACTTGAAAACGATATTCCTCGTAGAGAATATTTTGGGCCTTTTCAGATCATGGGCCAAGACATATTATGCTGGCCCAAAATAACACTAGGCTAAATTTGACCCAAGCCTTGCCCATAGAAACAACTTTGGCCCAAACCGAACCTAGTCCGGGCTTTTGTGCAAGTAGAATTGGTTTGTCATCTGACGAAGAAAGACATGAGGTTGATCACAGCATGAAAACCGAACTCAACCAATGCTGCCACCAGTGGTTGGATTCAGCCATGCAACATGCAGAAGGAATTCAAAAGCTAAATCCGCTTATGATGTACGCACACGTGTGTGTGTTTGTGTGTGTGTGCGTGTGCGCGCGTGCTAGAGAGAGAGTGGGGGCGGGGGGAGGAGACTTCCATTTCGCCTAATCATTCGAAATTAGAACACATAATTCAGATTCTTGGGTCACTTTAGGCATGCCATCAACCTTACGACGATAATCAATCAGAATACCAGCAACTTCAGATGGTGAAACAAAAGAATTTTTCCAGGAACTGCTGGATACCAGTAATTCGAACTACATATATACATCAGGTTTTCTTTTTCCTCAAACAAAGGGAAAAAAAAAGTGTATACAGCCAATCAGTGAAGAGGAAAAAGGCCAATTCTTGTGATCTTTGGATAAAAAGATGCACAAAATACATTTTAAGGAAGACCTCAATGGTTTCCAAAATGCCAAATGAGAAGACGCCAAAACCATCCGTTTGATCTGTTCTTATTTACTCCCAGTGCTACTTCCGTTAGGTTGAGAAGATCTGTGTAACGTTAACATTCACAGTAGATTGTCGAGTGAAGTCAGTTCTACACACTTGTTGTCAGGCAGTTGATACACGATGATTTTGTAATATATGCGTTCTCAAGCTACAGTTCTTAATCTGTTAAATAGTATAAAAAAGGAAATTATTTTCAGTAAATTCAATGGCAAAAAGTTTGGAAGAGTAGAACAGATGGCTGCATTTACCTGCATGGCTGCTAACATGGACAGAAAATCTTTGCATTGTTCAAGCAAAGCCTGCTCTGTTGTAGTGACTTTTGCAAGTTCGGTCACCAAAGAATTCACTTCCTCCACCTGGAAAAAAAAAACCTGAATCGGGTCAGACTTCTCTTTAACTAATGAGCCAAAATGTGGGCTGGTGAAAGTTTAATTATCTTTCTCAAATATGTTTTCTCCATCCTTTCTATTGAAGCAAAAGCTAAGACTGCAAAAATAACAGACTAATAATTGTTTTCCTCCGACAGAGAAGAATTAGATCAAGAATTTCCATCTATGTTGCATGACAACTGAAAAAGAAACTCAACATTTGGCAGCCCAAGATTTATGAGAAATCTCTGGCAATAATGACAAATTACTGGATAACAGTTTTAAGGATGAATTTACATCCATGATAACATATCGTCACGCACTAGTCATTTGTAAGTATTGTCCACATTTATCAAACTAAAACATTATCTAGAAAATCAGATGATGTCAGTGAAAAAGTCTTCTGTAAAATCTTGTTCATTCTTCAAAAGCTCTGAAGCACATCCCTTTAGATTTGAATTGCCAACTGATAGAGAAACAAGTATATCATTGGCTCGTTATGCCCCTACTTTCAATCATTTTCCAATTGCATGTGTTCTAATGCAAGACAGTGCACATCGCACAAGACTATGCTCAACACACTTCTGCAAGTGAAGAGCACTCATGGCAGATGTGAATCAGTTGCAACGGGCAGAATATAAGTGTCCAATATACTGGAGGACACTGCCCTAAACCCACTGTCAATACATTAAGTACTGTAACAAATAGATATCTTAGGGTGTGTTTGTTAACTCAAATCCAGAACTTAAAATGAATGTATTCGACACTTATTAATTATGCAGGTTTGATAACAAAAATTAAAATTTCTTAATATATTAAGTGCTCCTTAAAAATAAACTAAAATATTAAATAGAAAATCTCTTACTTAATTATGAAATCTGAAAGCTGAAAGCGCTCAAGAGTAGCATCTTTTATAAATTTTTCAATATAACAATTTTACCCTAAAATGTTTCACAATCCTTTCTTCATCCTCTTCTACTAGTCACACACACAAATAATCACACATATTGTACACACACACCGAATTACACACATACACCCACATAAATTACACACACATACTGCACGCACAACAATTAATTAGGGCACCTACAAATATTTGTTATTTTATTTATAATTTGTTCAATCTTTTTAATTTTGGTTCGATTATTCTGTTATTTAATTTGTTATTATTATATTGTTTGTTTGGTTAACAATTTATTTGTTTAATTTTTATTTTTTTTTGATCAGATTTGTTCAAATATTTTATGCACGTCTGTTGAATTTGCTATTGTTCAATTTTTTCTAATTCAATTCTTTCTTTGTATTGGACTAAATTTATGTTATAAATTACTTATAGTGATATATCGTGATTTTTTATTAGGTAAATGTGTATTTTATAAATATTTTCAAAGTAAAGAATGAAAAGGGTAAAACTAAAAAAATAGTTTATTTTCAGATGTCAACTCTGTGCAGTTTGGTTTAATTCACTACTTAAATTTCAGTGGATACGAAATAGTCAGCGAATTAAAAATTTAGCATTTAGCATTCAATTTTTCAATCTTCAGCTTTAAATTTTATCAAACAGCACCTCAGTCTATGCTTGGGCACCTTTATTCACTCATCTTGGTACTTCAGAACTGTTTAAGGATGCCTTATAAGTGTGTTCCTTTATCACATGGATCACATAGAGCTAAAAATAGCCATTTCAGAGAGAAACATCACTTTATGCTAGTAATATGGGTCAAGATAATATGATTGTGTCCCTGGGTTTTGATGATCAAGGAACTAGATGACTCACATTTGAATACACACTTGCGGCCGACATGCATATCCACATCCATTTAACAGTGGTCCAGGGCTCAGTGCATTTGTTTCACAAACTTTATTCTCAACCTCGGGTTCTATGATGAATTGCCCCAAATACCATATGTTACCTAGAATACCTAAATGCATGACTAGAAACACAAAGCATTAGATTTAGCTATTGTTATCCTCCTCACAATGCATATTCTACCATCGTTTCAAAACCCAAACGAGCTGTTCTAACCTTGCTTCATGAGGTTACACAAATAGGAATTTTATATTTTAGTCACATCAGTTGGCAAAAATTGTGGTCTGTATATGTTCCAAGCTACCACAGGTGTAAGTGTTAATAAGGGAGTGCCATGCCCGCCTAAAGGTTTGCTTTTTGAACTTTCAAGGTGGAGCAAGTCCTTTACTTTTCTTTGGCTGCAGATGTTCATATGTGGTAGTTTCTTCTCCTTTTTTTTTTTGTTTTTTTTGTTTTGGGTGCTGTGAAGATGTTCATTGCCTCCATCCTGCACTGTGGACAGTTTTTTTAATATCTCGACAAATTCTATATTTTTGAATAAAAAACTTATCAGTAGAGAATCATATTAATTTAGGAAATGTGATCGCCTCATGTCGTAGCCAACAAAAACCCAATTATACTGATAAAACTTAATATGTAAAATTTATGTGATTTCATAATGCTAACTGAATCACCCAAATCCCATATGTAATGGTTGTGGTGTTGTACATGCTTGGTCAAAATAAAGAACTTTTTTTTTTTTATGCTATCTGAATCACACAAACTCCACTTGTTTCCTTACATGTCTTCATCCACATTCAAGGAGTCTCTAAATCATAACACAAAACATAAAAAGTTTTGAAGTCTCCAAATCATAAATAGCTCAAAATTTTGATTTTTCAAATCTATGCTATACAATAATGCTAATTAGATATAACAGTTGTTGTATGACATGGACAAACATCATTATTGTGAGACAACAATAACCGCATTCAAGGAGAAGCATGAAATTCCAAACTAGGAAATGAGAGTACCTTTGACAAAGTCGAACATGTCGAGGATGCCATTGCTTGCATCACATCAACAGCTGAGCGTACAGCATCCTTCAAGCTTTGAATATCTCCCTGTTAAAATTATTAGCAATTTTGACTTTGTCAAGCTTCATGATGGTAATGTGTTGAACACTGGGATAGAGCTGGCAAATTAAGAGAGAATGCAAAAAATACCCCAGGCACATACAATTGCTCCTCCGACAACAGGAAGGCGAAGAGTGCTAGCCTTCAATGCTTCAATTGCTCCAAGCAAAGAAATAGAGTGGTCTTTGTCCAAGGAAGCCCAATCTTCTAGACAGTTCACCTGATTAAACAAGCAACAACCAACTTCAGACATGGTTAAGTGCAAACTACAACTTGCTGAAAATTAGAAGTCTACTTTAAAAGAAAGACTAAATATATAGAACTTTGTCAATCAAACCAAACAAAAGATTAACTATGAATTCCATTAGACCTACAGCTATTATCCAAACAAGCATTTGCACCTTGACGGACACTCTTGCCTTTCAAATCAATAAGGGAGGTTCAAATGTAACATAATTGGAATCATCAATAAAACATTCAAAATAGAAGCTACAAGAAAATTTTTCAAAATAATCAAGAGACCAAAACCTTCTATCACTAACTGACGGTACTAAAGAGACAGAATCAAGCAAAAAAGAAGTGAAAAATACTCCAAGATATCCCGATCATTTAGATTACGGAAAAAGTTGAAGCCCCCCCCCCCTCCCCCCGCAAAAAAAAGAAGAAGAAGAAGAAGTAAACATTCTCGCCACTGGGATATTACAAGAAACTTACAATTTAAAAAGTCGAGGAAACAACAAAGCAAAAATGACTCTCCAATCCAAATATCCTCCCAAAAACGAACTATTTCTTCATTCTCAACCCTCAATATAACATGCTTTTTAAAATCATCGAAACCTTGAGAAATAAATTTTTAAGGATAACAAAAGGAGCCTCCACTACTCACTATATTGGAGTCCTATCCATTGGCATGGAGTCCTTACTTTTGATAATAGGATGCATAAGGATTTAGGCTCCAATGAAAATCTCCAAAGCCACTTCCCCAATAATGTCACATTCCTCTTAACTAAAATGCCTAAGGAAAACCCCCTCTTTTTGTTTAGATCTTGAGACCACTTCCCACCTAACAAGATGATCTTTATTCATTTCTCCACTACCATCCCATAAAAAATCCCGCATTATCTTCTCGAAAAGTTTAACCACTTTCTTAGGGATCTTAAAAGGGGACATAACATGCCTAGGAATACTACCCAAAACTACACGGATCAAAGTAAGCCTCCCTCTCCTAGACAAACAATATTTTTTTCAACCATCTAATCTTTTTTACACTCATTCTACAACAGGATTCTAGAAACTGAGAGACAAAAGGGTTACCTCCAACAGAAGGCCTAAATATTTTAAAGGTCATTCATTTGCCTCGCAACCTAATTCCCTAGCTAACCCTTAATTTGCTTCTAGAAGCATTAATACCCACAACAAGACTCTTCGACATATTCATCTTCAACCCTAATTCCAAACTAAAAGTCTTAACAATATCCCATTATTTTAGATTCAAGTGTTTTTGAGTGGGGTCTAGTTCTTTTTAGGTTTGAGAATATGTGATTGGAGCACCATAGTTTTAAGCAGATTTTCAAGTGTTGGTGGTAAGAGAGTGAGGTTCAAGAATGGGAGGGTTTTAAATTTGTGAATAAATTAGAAAAGGTGAAGCAAAAAGTAAAGATGCGAAATAAAGAAGTGTTTGGAGATGTTAGGTTGGAAAAAAGTATGATAATAATTGTGTTTTTGAGCTTGAGATTGACAAACTAGTTGTTTACATTCACCTTTCGTTGATCAAAATTTCATCTATCTTTGATGAATTATGAAAAGATAAGGAAGGAAGTGGGCCAATACGTATTACCCCTTAAATATATAAACAAGAATGCTACAAAGAAATCAAATGTTGTGGCCCACAGATGAGATTACGACAACTACCCAATGAGTATTCTAATTGATTTCTTTATTTTTATCTTCCATAAGCATAACAGTGGATATAAATTGTGACAATTTTAAGGATTATCAGCAGAGTAGACTGAAAAGAGGTGTGAATTCCAGTCACTTGCCCATTTGTGCACAAATTCAGCACCTCAGGAATTGGGTGCATGAGGATGAGGAAATTACTTGCATTCAATCTGATCTTGTTCAAGAAGTGGCTATGGAGATCCTACAGACACGAATGTGGGTGGAGGTGACTAGTGGGTGATGTTCAACTATAAAGCAAGAGAAAGAAACAGAAGCTTAGAACAAAATAATGGAGAGAAAGATCTAGAAGAAAGAGAAAAGGAGAAGAAAAGCAGGAAAAAAGAAGAACAAGAGAGAAGAACATGAAGGGGAGAGTAAATACTCCGAATATCAACTCAATTCAAGTAGTCAAAACCAAGTCTTCCATACATAAGCCCTATATATACAGGAAATCCCAAAAACAACCAAATTAAAAACTACGTAAAAATAAAAGTGGCATTTAAATTTCTAAACTAGTAAAATACAATATATTAAGATTAAATTCTGCAGATTGGTCTTTAATCCAAACTATCTAATCCCTCTCATTCGAAAATGGTGTAGGTGGTCCTTACTCCCTAGCCTATGAGGGCATCATGTGAAAAATGGACCCTAGCACATGATAAAAAAGGACAACCCACTGCAAGAGACTCCTACCACTCGGGGTCTGGGGAGGTTTAGATGTGTGAGTAAGGCATGGAGTTTAGGCATGATATAAGATGAGGGAGTGCTAGAGTTCAAGTTAGCACAAGAACAAAGGCATCCTTGGCTGCATATCGGAATCTAATGGAAGGATAGTTACTTTGGAGTTTAGGTTTATTGAATAATGTGCAAGTGCTTTGAGTAGAAGAGGATGTTTTGACAGGGCATGAGCTTCCAATGCACAATAAGAAAGAAGTGATTTTGGGCACAAAACCTTCTAGTTTTCATTACTGACTCAGTTTTCCCCTTTAGCTTTAAATGGTTTTGTGGAATTTTGGGGAAATCTATCTGTTGATGTCCAGATAGGAGGCTTACCCTTGTATACTCCCTGTACACTTGGTTTTGCACCCTTTTCTTTTTCTTTGGTGCTATTTAGTACTTCTTTTGCAAATCATTAAAAGGGCTAAATAGGGTTCATTCCTTGGTATGGCGAACTGTGAGGTTGCAGGTCCAAACTTGAGGACAACCACATTTTTGTGAATAATACCAAAGTTTAGGTTTACACCTAGTCATCATCCCTCCAGCACCACCCAACTAAACAGTGACCCTTTGACATGTTTGTGAAAAGGAGTATGCATGAAGATGGGTAGGTCTAGGAAATCATCCTTACATTCAAACTTACAGTGCGCATGCATGGAGGTCAGACACAATCCCAAGGCAAACTAAGATTTTGCACCCCAAATTCTAGTATGATTATCATAAGACGAAGTCAGGAATAAATCTTACTTGTCTCTTGAGTATAGAAGCCAGCTTCAACTTTTGCCTCAGCAATTGTAACCTGTGTCTTTTTTTGGTGACCATATCACGTAGATCTGAGATTGTTATCCATGCATTCCACAGATATTTCTGGTAGAAAAAGACAATAATATTGCTCATAAATCGCGAAGGTAAATAGCAATTTTATGCTGACCAGTTTGGTAACAAATAACTATAAACATGGCATGCAAAAAAATATTCCATAGCCTATTGAAAAGACAAAATAAACAGAGGAAAGCTATCCCATATGACCAAATTTGTCTGGGAAGTATAAGCAAGTTACAGAGTTGAAAACAATGTCCTAACCTAGTCAAAGATGCAAGTATCGCCACATATATGCAAAGTTGGAAACATGTTATTCAGGAAGTTTGTCAACAGAGTAGTAACATAAGAAATTCAGGATTTGACTATGAGGTGTGAAAGAGCTTAGCCGAGCCAAGTACTGGATTCAAGGTTGGCTTGGCTAAGAATAAATAGTCTGATCAGACACAGCTCCTGTCAAACTAAGCAAATTCAAACATATTCACAAATCTATATTTAGAAGAGCCTATGCATATCTAATTTGGGAAAGAAGTTGGGGAAGCCACAAGAAGTTGTATCATGCCAATGCTGGTAATCATTTCATCCACATAGCAGCATGTGGGCCTTTTACAGGCTTCAAATGAATAGTTTAATTGTTCACATTGAAAATGTTTAAGTATGCTAGTTTGCTTGAACGTCTTGGTCTCAATGTAGTTATACAAAAAGCTGTATTCTCATCTTCACTGTTTATAATACACTTTTGTAAGGGTCTGGGGTGCTTAAGAATCAATATTAGAGACTGGTGGATCTTGGATGGTGACCCCCCAAAAAAACCAAAACAAAATGATGTCAGCCACCCCCCCCAAAAAAAAAAAAAAAAAAAAAAAAACCAAACAACTTCCTGGACATATCTACCCCTCACATCTGACCGTAGAAGACTCAAAGGGCATTGGCAAATGACAATTTAATGGGTGTAGAAGAATATGAGAAGACAAGTTCCGGGGAAAATGCAAAACTAACTATTCCTAAAATTTTCTCTTATGTTTCCATAACTTGTCATTCCATGTGACAATGAATTTGTCTCATGCTACTATCTATAATCAAGCAAAAGTCACATCCACATGACCGTAGAATAATTCAAGAATGAGAAACTTAAATCGAGTGCAAAACAATTCAAATATTTTACCTCCGCACTGTGTTTCTGCACCAACAAAGTTGCTTCTGTCCTAGCATTTACAAAGCGCCATTGCAAATGTCGATTATACAGAAGCCTCAACAGATGTGCATCAACAATACGATTCTCCCCAACCTTCCCCCTCCGAACATCCACAGCAAAACTAAGAACTGAAGGTGTCTCACTAATGTTACTACTAATGGTGCTAGCAACCGTAGTTCTGACCCGAGATGGACTAAGCATTCCCCTCGATGGAGAGGATGGCATAAGCTTGCTTGGCGATGCAGGCCTAACACCTCCCCGAATAGGTGATGACATTGTTCGAGGCGATGCTAGTTGGCTATCAGTTGGGAACTTTTTTAGCTTTGGAGGAACCACCATTTTTGACCCTGGACTTGTGGATAACGGTGAACCTGGATCCTGCAACCTCCTCAACCGACTATTTGTTTCCTGCCAAAACCTAGCTGAAGCAATGATTCCACGAGGCCCACTTCGCTCACGAGAAACTCCACCACTTTCTTGCACTCCCGAAGTACTACCAGAAGAAACACTCTCTGTATCCGATGCAGTGACATCAGACTGCACTGATGACTCAAGAACAGAATTCCCATCCCGGGCTTGTTGAATTGCCTTGAACAAATCAGCATTGCCCAAATCAAGACTCAATCTACCATCAAAGGACACCCTCCTACTCTCATCAATCATAGATCGCTGCAACACCCGGACAACATCCCCAGATCCAATGAGCTTACTCCTCTGACCAGAACAATCTAAACTTCTTGATAATGGATTAGATTGCCGGGTCCTACCCGGCCAAAGATGCTGATCAGTTGGCTTCGAATTCTCCACCTGATCTCCTTCTTTCTCAACCTTCCCTCTCAATGGGGTACTACCCCTCCTACTCCTCTCTGGCGTACCCTTCCTCACACTACTCAAATTTGGTGAAGGTGGAGCCGCCTTAGTCTTACTAATTGGAAGAGAAAACGCCTCTCCTTGAAACGAAACCGACAAACTCCTAGTAGAAGTGACCAGCAGCTTTGTAGCAGCTGACATTTCACCATTATTGCCGGGTTTCGAATGAAGATCTGGTGTAAGCGGTCTAGAGGCCACGGGACGCCTCCGGTCCACGGATACAGACCGTTTAGGCCCCAAAGCCGGTGTATTAGACGCCGGCGTCGAATTTCTTGAAACTAGAGGAGATGGGAATCTTCTGGAAGTGGTAGACGATGAAGAGACTGAGGAACTCGAAGTAGAAGGCGAAGGGGACATGTATCTTGAAGAGACTTGTCTTGATTTGGGTCTTTTGGGGTTAATTCCATTGTTGTCTTTCTCAGAGGGTAACAATGGGGGTCTTCTTGGGTTGTTTTGGGACTCATCTTGCGAGGAGGTTTTGGGATTTCGTGGATTTTGTGTTGGGTTTGTGGTTGTAGCTGCTTCAGAAACAGCAGCGACCATCATCACACACACACACGCACACACACAAGATTGAAGACTTACTCACCTCTCACATTGTGCATCACAACAAAATAGAGTTACCCAGAAAACCCATTAGGCTTCTCATTGCACAAAACCTGCAAAAAGATCAAGAAATTCCAGAATAACTCAAAAACCCATAACGGGTGTTCCTGAAGGAAGCCACATTTTCATAAAAATTACATGTATAGATAATGCTAGTTAGACAGAGAACCACAAAGAAGTGATGATTTCTTTCCGGCGATAATGGAGAGGCCGGAGACAGAGAGAGAGAGGCTTGGTGAAGGGTGAGAGATTTGGGATGAATAGCATATAGTATTGGTCCACCTGGAGGTTGGGTTTGTGTGGGTTTTGGGGGTTTGTGAAGTTGGAGAGACGTTACGCTAAGCAAATCACAATACTTAAAGGTTTAATTACTCTTTAATACTATAATTTGAAAGTCTTATTTATTCATTATGAATATCTTAATCCCGACTTATTCATCTTGAATACTTTAGTTTCGACGAGATAATTTATCTTTAATCGAATTAGGAAAAAAATTAATCAAGATGTGTATAAACTCGCTCAGACATCGAATTAAAAAAAAAAAAAAAAAAGTCTTGTTTTATATTTTATTTTTTAAATTTTTTTATAACAGTGTTTTGTATTTTAAATTTTTAATATGATAATTTGAAGGTATTGTTCATATTTTATTTTTTAATTTTTTTTTGATAACAGTGTTTTGTATTTTAAATTTTTAATACTATATGGCTACCCTGTGACTTTGTCCTTGGTGAAACTAATAGGGATTGATGGGGGTGTCCCAACTTCACCCGGCCCTACGTGTACCTTTTCTCGGGTCACATTCCGGGTCATTTATTACCCGTTAAAAAACTGTGAATTCCTATGCCTATTATACAGGGTATTCAAAAAAAAAATACACTATAAAGGGTTACAAATGCCAATACCATCAACATTGGGCAAGTTTTCAAAACAAAGATCATTCTTACCCACATGAATTTTTTTAGATTTTTTTTTTTTTATGTCACGAAGAATCTCTCTAAAACATGGGTCATAGTAATTTCATTAATTTTTTTTTTTTTGTGGTTCAATAGTTAGGTGTATCTAAATTAACTTACGCACACATCAACTAATCCTTTTATGACCTTAAAGAATTGTCAATATTCAAACTCAGGACATCTGAATTTACAGTTCGTCTCTATTACTATTTAAATTACCCCTTAAAGTTTAATAATCTCATTATTGTCAAGTTAGCATTATGTAACTAAAATTACCTTCAAATCAAAGGTATCAATTAAACAAAAAATATCAACAAGCAGCAAACAAGAAAAGCATGAAATATCAACTACCTTCAACAATATATTAGAGGATATTTCTTTGGGGGGGGGGGGGGGGTGGGGGCTATGATTTAGCAAAAGGCAAGTCTTTGTGTATTAATTTAATATATAGTTGCCTTTTGCCTTTTGTTTTGCATTGACAGATGATAGAATCTAGCCTGAGACTAAGATTTATAGATTATAGGACTCACCAAAAAATGTTGACAAACTTGAACACCTATATATATAATAGGGGTAAACCCTTTGAATAATTTTTAGTGGGGTACTTGCAGAAAATGGTGGTTTGGGGGGGGGGGGGGGGGGGGGAGAACCTTTACATAATTATTAATGCAACTTAGTAAATACTATGAAACTTTCTTAAAACAATTCCATCAATGTCTCAAAATATATGTCAATTTCGACTATTTTTGTTGGCCGTTTGCTTGTGCACTTGTGACTAATTTATCGAAGTCGGATCAAAGAAAAACAGAAACTTATGTTAAGTGAATGATTTGATAACAAACTCTCATATAACTGAAACAATCACAAAAGGAATGGACTAGAAAATCTGCAAACACAGACACCATTGTTTCTAGCATTTTATTTTTCCTGCCTTTTTGCTGATTTCATAACTCTGATTGTTTGCACTTCAGATATATATATATGTTCAAGTTGTTTTCTCTCTCTCTCTCTCTCTCTCCACAGAAACAGGCGCACACAAGCAGACACAATGCTCCAAATTCCTCATGGAAGGAGGATGGGGAAGAGGAGTGGAAGAAAGAAGAACAGAGAAATATACCAAGCAATCCTTCTATTAACCATTTGTCAGTGAAAGAGATTACCTGATCAGGAAAGACTTGAGCAAGCAAAATCTCCAAGGGAGAGACTTTCAATTGAAACTGTGGATGAAAGTATCTATGAAATGAAACATGATTATATCATAGAAAAGGACAGCATCACCTCGTAATTTCTGCAAACTATGTACATATATACAATCTAACAGATTTTCTATAGGATACCCGTCCCATTCGGTCTCTCTCTCTCTCTCTCTCTCTCTCTCTGTCTATCAGACTAGATATATATACCTCCTTGCTTGCAATGCATTTTCGTTTCTTGTTCCTACACAATCTTCTTCTCTTTGTATGTCCCGCCTGCCCCATTGGCAGACATTGATTTTCTTGGTGTTTGGAATATTGATAGCTCAAGTATGTCTTTCAATCAGCCAAAGCTTAGGCCAGTTGTTTTTTTTGGACTGACCTGACCTAACAATAATAAATGAATAAGTCCAAATTTCTCAGATTCTGAGACAGTTTTTTTCTATATTTTCATTCGAGTAATGGATGGAAAAAAATAAAATCAATCATTTCATTTCTGTGTCCACAATTCCATTGTACCACTCTATTTGTTTCACGTTTGAAGAATTAACTATATTTGTATACTATCGTTAATCAAGAGCTTAATCCAAAGCAAATCAGTTGTACTGTTCATATAATTGAAAATGTTCGGAAGTTGTTTTAAGTCCTTCAGAACTCGAGCGTGAATTCGTGACAATCATTGCTAGAGCTCTATCAAAATGTGTCGATGTTGTTAATCATGTGAATTATTATCACGTGCTCTTTAAAATACAGAAACAGGTCTTAATTTTGATTCAAGCACTGGACAAAAAAAAAAACCCTCTAAATTATCGACATGGAGCTGTTGCAATGTATTTTCATGTTGATTTAATTTGGATCTATAGGCATGGTAAAAGTACATATTCATTGACAGCTTGAAACACAAACAAAAGCTGCAAATCATTTTGTAGGATGCTGCAAAGCATTTTGTAGGCCATTATGGTTTACTAAGGAATGATGGTTTCCAAAGATCACTCGTTATAAATAAAAAAAACATGCACAACAATATGTTTTCTTGGATACTTCAGTGATTTGTGGGTTAACTTTTGACTAAGAAGATTTGTATAAGTTCGGTTCTAACAAATCAGACTTCTGAGCTCTGTGTTATTGTAGTGATACGATATCTGAAAACAAAGTTAAGGTTGGTCAAATTTAGAAAAATGTATTTATTAGGATAGTTTAGATAGAAAGACTCGTGATTATTTCAATGTCATGTGAACTTCTAAAGAGTAATGGGTCGTAGTGAACCGACAACAGACAAGATAGTGACAAACTAATCATGGGTGGGTGGTTTAGATATCAAAATGACTCACCTAATCAATTATCAATTAACTTTACTTGAAAAAGACAACTGGAATATTAGACTCCTTTTGGGCAATCTAGAGTTTAATTAAACAAATCATTATTGTTGGACTATTTGAAGCCATGTGACTTAAAGTACACTCCTGTAGAATTAATTTACAAGTAATACAAGTTTTAAGCTATGTTTGTTAAATAAGTATTAGTTAGCCCACTTTCAAAGTAATCACAAAACCTGGGAGAATGATTTTCTCTCAGCACTTGGCTTTTCAATGCTTTCCACAGCAACTACATAAAATGAGGAAAATGGAAGTCAAGACTCACCACAGTGATGATGGGTCTGAAAAACTTTGAAATGTAAGTGGGTTGTGCCATTGACATTTCTTCTGGTAATTGGATGTTAAAAGAGGAAGATTTTGAATTTCTTTAAAGTCAATTCTAATATATAATCTTTTATGAGCAGTTTAGAGGTTATCATTCGTCCGGCTTCTTCGAAATAAGATAAATGTGTTTATCACTATCTCTTCCAAACCCCGTTACAGATGGGAATCTATTGCATTAAGTACAGTCTTTTATTTTTATGGCTAAGTTATAATTTCATATATGCTTGCATTATTTTACTTCAACTAACTAAGTACATTCTAGAGGCCAATTCCAATTCTAGCTGCATACTTTCATAATGTTTGGATTCTTGTACTAGACTATACAAAATTTGCCGCTAATATGAAAGATGTATGCAAATTTGTCATATGATTTGTTTATAATGTCCTAAAAATGTTTTCTTTCCATATTTCGGTATTTGAAATCTAGTCTTTTGAAAATGGGATAAAATTGTGTATTACTTATTTCGAATGAGTTTTATATCCCGCGTATGTCCTAAGTTTCAACTTTTATATGAAATATATGATGGGTATTGGCTTATTAACATTGTTGCAGCATTCCAGATATTTGACATTAATCCACTGGTGGGGAGAATTTGATTAATGTTTGAAATGACATCTAAGCAGTGGAATTAAATTAAAATAACTTAAAGCGAAAGAAATTTGGAATGGTAATATCTCCAAAAAAAGGTTGGTGAGATAGGGTAGCACTTGCTTTACAGTAATAATGAAGGCTTTTTTTGTACAATTGAAGATTTCATCTCATTTTCTCTTTAGATTATTGTAGGTTGGGTTTATAAACAAAGGGTGAGTGGGTCATTATAATTTATAAATTACAAATACTCGTATAGTAGCAAATCTTAAGATAAAATTTCATCTTCATCTAGGAATGTAGATCTTATATCTCAATAAGGAACCCTCTCTCTCTCTCTCTAAAAATAATCACAGATGTGACGTAAAAAATAGGACACCTCTCTCTCTCTCTCTCTCTCTCTCTCTCTCTCTCTCTCTCACACACACACACACACGGAAACGGTTTATGGTTGGTGATCTCTCTCTCTCCCGAAGATAGAAACAGTTATGGTTGGTGGTATCTATTACGCAGGGCTTCGTTTTCCACTTTCCTCAGCTTGTCATAATATGCCACATAATTTCTCAATCTCAATCTTGGTCCCATCTTTCTTGTTGCTTCAGAAAGTAGTAAGTGTTTATTCTAGATGAACAGTTTTGGTATTAAGAAAAATCATCCGCCATTCCACCCTCCTTAAAAAATGTTCTATTCTCGAAACTTGATCATCTACTTAGTCTATCTAATATTGTTACTTTAAGGAGAGACATTGACTACCTCTTTTGGTCCTTGTAGAAAGCTGACAGGAACATTTAAATGGAAATTTCAATGCTGCAACCCGACATCACATTTGGTGCATTCGTTCGATTCTTGCCATGCTTCATTGTTATCAACTTTCAACAATCTGAAAGTTCATCAGGGTTCAACTCTTGCCATGCTTCAGTGTGTGATCAACTTTCAACAAGCTGACAGTTCATTGGTATAAGTATATGAAACCAGGCTCTACAATAATTATGGCAATGTTTCATCGTAATCAGGTTTCAACAATCTAAGCATGAGTATAGTCATTGGATCTTAGTTGAGATGACGACGAGCTTGGACAGTAAAAACGTCTGTTCACCAGACTCTTACCATCCTAAGAAAATATGGTAATTTTGTATGATGCTCATCATAACCCAGGTCACACAGACCACTTCATCTTCATATGCAACAATAATTGACCAGGGATTGGTGTTTCTACCATGACTGACAATACCATGCAAAGAAACTAGGGTGAGGACAGACTTCAAAAATATGTGATCACAAAATTTCTGGTCCACAATCCAATTCATTCAATGATATAATAGAGTAAGCAACATTATCCAATTACGTTAAATAGAGAACAGGAAGCCATAAAGCTACTACGATTATAAGGGGCCACCACCAGCATTACACTTGGGTATAATCCTCTTTCTCTGATGAAGGTGGTGATTTAACGATACTGCAAAAACAGGAAATAAGAAGAAATGAACACCGTTCCCAAAGAAGAAATAGAGACCAATAAAAACTAATTGACAAAAACCAGACAAAACAAAAACACAATGACCACGGAACAATATACCTATCTAATATACTAATCTGGAAAACAACTGATCAGTTAAAATGAAACTATCAAGCAATTGCTAATATAATAAGAGGGGACTGGAAGCAAGTTATACAAGACTACTGTCAAGCACCCCGATGTTTTTACCTTAATGAATCCAATTTCCTTTGCATTGCTGCGGAAACATTGCCTGCAGCACATCAGACCGTACTTTCGAATCAATCCATGAGGGTTCCCGCAAACACGACTGCCAAAACAACAGATACTTTGATCAACAGATGCCATAATCGATCATTAAACCAAAACTTGAAGAGCACTGCTGCAAAAAGACATGCAAATGTGTTTTCTCCAAAAAAAATTCCTGGCACTGCTTCAGGTAAGAAGTAAGAATTTGCAATAATAGCATTATGAAATCTTACAACTTCAACTGACGCTTCCTTGAGGAAAAAAAGGTTGCACAGCCAGATATTACAAGAAATTGAGAACATATTGCACTGGACTAAAGCTTCAGAAAGGAAGCAATGAAAAGCATAAATTGTCAATCCATTTTGGTAGGTTACTAAACATTGGCATTAAAATAAAAGGGGTAAATTTCAGTCACACGTCGTACATTTTCTAAAATGACACTGACAAACCTTCTACTTATTCAAGCCGTATGAAATAGTATCCATGCCACAAGTGGCAGTTACTGATGGGAGCAAAAAAAATGCTATTATCATTAAATATTTTTCCTATTGCCTTTCTTCCTATTCTTCTTCCTTTTTCTTTCTCTCTCAGGCATACACTCACATAGCAACACATCTTCCTCTCTTTCTCCACACGCATACACTTGGATTGGATTTGCAGGTCTCAGGACTCCCACCAACCATCCCATGATTATTAATTATGCCACATTATTTGAAATAGAAAAATTGGTATAAACCTATGGTACATAGACACTCCCTCCCTCTCTCTCACACACACACACTCACAAAACCCCATCTGACATATCACCACCACCACCACAACAAACGTGCTGCACACATACCACCGGCACCTTCATTGCACTCACCTTACCACCACCAATACACTGCCCCTCTCCCAAATTAACCACCTGATTCATGAACCACCCAGCCCCAGCTCACAAGGCATAACTGCAACAACCAACACCACCTTCATCACCATTGTTCTCGTCCATTTGATGGTTGAAAATGTCACCAACCAAAAATCACATTTTGGAATAATTTCCTTCGAAAAGGAAAGATAAGAAAGAGAACTTAGGGGTAGGAATTATTTGACAGGTATGATATGATGTATGAGAGAGCAAAAGCAGGTATTCTTTTTTTACCACCTATTCACATGTTAATAGCAAATGTCATTTTTTTCTACTTAGGTAAATAACCCAGTTTGCACCAATGGACGTACTTTAACACATGGATGAACTCAAGCACCTGACATTGTGCACTTGATCACTTCACCTCCATTACACGACAAAAATTGGCATGACATGGCGGTGTAATTTTAGAAAATACAAAAGAATGTCCCTTAATTCCGTGGCAGAGATTTCACCCAAATAAAAAAAACTGCATTAACATGAAATCAAAACCATTTTGAGAGACATATTTCTACTAAAATATTTCTCATAGGCGCATCCATGCTATTATCTGAAAGAAATCAGGCTTTCCCCAACAAATCCACAATCTCTCAACAACTCCAACTCTATTTCTACTAAAATCAATCCCCCGCATGCATTTATCTCCTGACTCCTGAGAGATGGTAGAAAAGGAAAATAAAACATCCAACACAAAATTCCTTATGTTTAACATCTATGAAATTATTAGCTTATGCTTTTCCAGTAGATTCTAAACTTCTTTTCACTTAGTTTTCCTCGGTTATATCGGCAAAAAATTAAAAAAATAGGCATAATTTTTCTGGTTTTATAAAGGGGGAGGGGGAGCAGTTCAGAGGTTCTCAAGAGAAATTAGATCCCAACACAGTAATACATATAAGAGCCCAACCAGATCCAGATGCATCTGGACTAAGGGCATACCTAACAAACTATACACACCAAATTACAATCACATAGATCAAGATATACAACTTTAACCATAAAATTCAGAACCCAGCAATTCAATCCAACGGCATACTTCACAGAGATGACAAACAAAACCAATGAATAGAGCCCTAAAATTTTCACTTTAACTTTTCTCAGTACCCAAACACAAATAAAATCAGAGATCAAAGGTTTAGATATAGTTACCAGGTGCGAGAGCCTGGACCGTAACTCTTCGGATGCGAGTTCCACACGTTCGAGTGTCCCATCCTTTCGCTCTCTTCTCTCTCTCTCTCTCTCTCTCTCTCTACGGTCGCCGAAGATCGATGGAAAACCCTAGTTGCTAAGCAGAGGACTGGAGAGAGTGGCGAGAGGTTACATTTATAATTGGCTGCCAAAACCCTAATTGTCCTCATTTGGAATATTATTCCTTCCCAGGGGTATACTTGTCTTTTTCCAATACTTTGCGTTGACGATCCGTTTTGGCAGCAAGTTTGCGGGGGTGAAAATAGGATCCAGCTAAAACAGGGGCAAATATCCATTTTTTATGGACTCTTTAATTCGGGAACTTTTATAGTACCGTTGGCGGTACCGGTACCAACAGTTATAATTTTTTAAGTGTAAATTATAATTTTTTTGATGTGTAAGTTATAAATTTAAAGGACATGATTGATCATGAAATATTAGAATCGATATCACATTTTTCATGATCGATCAAAGGTGTTTGTCAACGATCATGAACTCTCTTGAACTGTTGTAACTTCTCCTTTCAAATTTATACATTTACCATACAAAGTAGTAATCAACGGTTAAGTACCAAATTTTTTTTTTGGGTATTGTAAAATTTCTCCTTTTATTCATATTACAATTATGCAAAAATTTCAGTGCCCACAATTTTGCATGTCATGCTTCTTCTTGGCCATCGTGACTTGAACTGAGTTAGAACATATCCCTAAAAAGAGAAAGATGGCTAGCACTTAAAGAGTGTAAAAAGAAACAAAAGAATCTAAGACTTCTGAATTACCAAATGTTTGATTCAACTACTAAACCAACCCTAAAAGTTTCATAGTTCTTGTCATCAAATAAGTGAAGATAAGTTCAGGTCATTCTATCCGATTCGAGTCGCACTGACCGCATAAACACATAGGTTTTAATCATTGACATGATTAGCGAGAAATTGCATACATCCAAAGTTGCATTCAAAAGTTTGCATAACAATTATAAGTTCAAATGACATAATTGAGATGATTCTGTCACCAAAAAAATACCCTATACATAGATGCCACCGCTTAGTATCCACATACATAAATGATTCCAATGCATTGAAATGCTGTGTCAAGCACATCAAAAAATTCAGAGTTTTAGTACATGTCACAACTTAACTTCTAAAAATAGAGGGAAGGAAAACAATCAAAGAATTTATACACACTAGACCATTAATTATCAACTTCATAGTTATATCACCTTCTGAGACTTAAGGATGGTTAAGAACCATACATTCTTCCACCAACTGAAACATCATGAAAAAATGTCCGCCATCTCATTTCTTGGTATACAAGTTAATGGTGAAAAGTAGTCATTTGCAACATCACAAGAGAATGCCATCACCAGATGATTTTCTGTATCTCCCAGTACTAAGTGTCAGTACTTCAATGGGCTCCATCACCAAAATTTCACATAGTTAGTTGTAGATCACATGCCGTAGAGGAATACAGGAAAATGCAACGACTACGCAATTTTCTGTAATGCAAAGCTCTTAATATCAGAATTTTAATGGGTTGCATTGCCAAGATTCGTCATAGTCCCTTGTAGATCACATGCACGTTGCTCACAGTCTAGCTTGCCCCACCGTGCATCAACTCGTTCACAAGGAAATACCAGCTTTCCTAGGCTGTAGAAAGAAAATTCAAAAAAATCAACTCAAGCAGAACTTCACACTTTTAGCAGCTAGAGGCTTGTTAAAATTTGGGGTCATCTCAAATGTATCAACCTAGACCATTCCAACTTGTTAAACAAACAATGAACCCCCAATCATTCGTAAACCCCTTACATTGGGTCGCACTGCAAGGAAGACAGGTTTATCATATAATGACAATATGGAGCAGGGACAATTAAGAGCACATAAATTACCTTCTGTTAACAACATTGTGGACGTGACATAACCACTGTGAAAACTCAGCTTGAGATCCAGTCTCTACAGGATTTGCTCTGTTAAACATGATGAATAAAACAGCTAAACTTAAAATTAATTATGCTTCTTATGCTAAGCACTATTTTAAAGAAAAATATCACTATGGTAATTTGGAACAGGACCTTTCACAACGTAACTCCATTTTGTTACAGTATCACATCACTTTCATGGAATTATGATAAAACACAATAACAGTAAAGAACCCTGTTGCTAGGCAATAATGGTTTCATAATAGGAAAGTACCTAATTGGAAAACGTGCAAAAAAATGGATTGTTGGACATCTTTGTGTGCCCATTATCAAGTTTTGTGTGGGCTGTTTTAAATTTCACAGAATTCAGAATCACGTTTGAAGAATAAATTCTGAGACCATTTTTTTTTGGTGGGGGGGGGGGGGGTGTTGTGTTATTTACCTTAGAACTTCTTTAAAGTGATCTGCACATTCCTTGCAAGGGTACATGCGAGATAATATAGCCATCTGCATGCCAAATGCAACTCTGTTATATGGCGTCAATATCCAATAAGGATGGATAACAATTTGCCTTGTCACAAAAAATCTGCTCCTCCTTCATATCACATTGCCCAAGGCGGTCTTCTGTCCAAACATATCACATGATCTAACAATTTCGTCCCTGTCAGCTGGGGCTGCTTGGAGGGGTGGGTTGGATAAAGACTTAACTTTTGACATTATTCAATGGTGGATTGGGCAAAGACTCAACCATCGTCATTATTTGCATAAAGTAATTGCTCTCATATTCGAACATACAACCTCATGGTTGCTGTTAAGAATATTAGGGTAGTATGTGTAAATTGTTAATAGTAAGAGGGTGTATGTGTAATTCTTATTATTGTGAGTTAACTATAAATACTAGTGATGTATGAGAGTTTGGTTAAGTTTTTGACCTCTCTCTGTTTTCTCTCTAATATCATCTCTAATATTATGTTAATCTTCACAACTTAACATGGTATCAGAGCAATTATGATCCTAAATATATTAACTCTGTTAACTGTTGTGGTGGTGTGCTACTGTTGTTGAAGCCATCGCTATAGTGGTGGTTTCTGTGGTGTGGTGACGCTGTCGTTCGTGGTGGTGGTGTGGTACTGCTATTGTGGTGGCGTTGTGGTGGTACTGTTGTTGTGGTGGTCCCGTTGCTGTGGTGGCTCCTGTTGGTTGTGGTGGCGCGATCGTTCGTGGTGGTGGGTGGTCTCTGTTCATCGTCGAGTAATGACGCCGTCGTGTGGTGGTGTTGTGTGGCTGTTGTGGTGGTGTGGTGGTTCCTGTTGGTTGTGGCGCCGTCGGAGATAGGTTCTCCTGGAACCCTAATCGACGAAGAAGAAAGGATCCAAACCCGTGGAGTCGGATCTGGATCAGATCGGGTTTGGATCACGGTTTTAAATTGTTTTAAGTCCAGTCCAAGTCCCGGTCCAGCCCACGGTCCAGATTACACCGGATCAATCCCGGTTTGATTCTGGTTCATCTTTAGACCGGTTCAGCAATTCAGAGAGCCCAGCCGGTCTAGTTCAGCGGTCCAGCTAGGGTTTCAAGCCCGGTTCAGCCTTCGGATCTGTTCAGCCGGTCCGGTTCAGCGGTCCAGAGAGCCCTGCTGGTCCGGTTCATCCTTCCAGCAAGTCCGGTTCAGCCTTCCAGCAGCTGGTCCAGTCCGGTTCAACCTTCCTTCAACTCTTTTTTCTCTGGTTCAGCCTTTCAGCAGCTCCTCTTTTCTCCGGTTCAACGTTGCAGCAGTTTCTTGGTTCCAATTTGCTGCCCTGTTATGGAACCCAAGGAAGGTGACAGCTCCCTGACTCCATATTTGCCACCTACCTCTACTCCGACTCTTCTCAATGGTCCCATGACTTCTGTTAAACTCAATGGGACCAATTATATTTTACGGTCCCGATCCGTTCAAGTTTTTCTTCGAGGCAAAGGATTTAAGAAATATTTGGTGAATTCTAAACCCAAGGAAGATACTCCTGGGTATGATCAATGGGAACAAGAGGACGCTCAAATTATTTCTTTATTACTGATTAGCATTGAGCCTAGTATTAGTTCTACTTTGTTCTACCTTGACACTGCCAAGGAGATATGTGATCACTTGGCCACTATGTATTCGGGTATGGGTAATTTTACCCGAGCTTATGAGGTGTGCAAGGAATATTTCCGGCTAGAACAGAGTACTCTGAGTATTGTGGACTATTACTCTCACGTTCGGGGAGTCTGTGAGGAGATGAAGACCTATCATCCGTTTACTACTGATGCAGCAGTTTGGCAGAAGCAACATGAGGACATGAATGTTGTTAGGTTTTTGGTAGGATTGAAACCTGAATATGAGGCTATTCGTTCTCAGATTTTGGGTGGTTCTAATCTTCCCTCACTACTTGAGGTTTTCTCTCGTATACAGCGTACTACTTTGTCTACTTCAGGTATCAATCATGATGTTTCTACTGATCGTTCAGCTCTTGTGGTTCCTAATAGCCACAGTGATGGTCATCGAGGTGGTCGAGGAGGTCGTACAGGAGGTCGTACGGGTGGTCGTGGGAGCCGTAGTGGACCTCGTTCATGTACTCATTGTGGCCGTGGAGGGCACACTGTTGATTTTTGTTGGAATTTACATGGAAAACCTTCTGGCGCTGCAAATCAGGTTTCCTATCAGGATGACACCTCAGTTGCTACTCCCACTCCTCGGTCAGCTCCACCAGACACTGGGTCGGTTACGATTACACGAGAGGAGTATGCTCAGTTCCTATCCCAGCAACAGGTTGTTCCATCTCCCTCCACTGCTACTTTTGCCCAGTCAGGTACTGCTTCCACTTGTTTATTGTCCTCCACTCGCAGTCCCTGGATCATAAACTCCAGCACTTCTGACCACATGACTGGTGCGTCAGATGTCTTTTCTACTTATCAGTCTGCTATTTCCACACGTAGTGTTACTCTTGCTAATGGTACTTGCTCTAAAGTTTTAGGTCTGGGGGCTACTCACTTGAGTCCTGATATGTCCCTATCTTCCGTGTTATTTGTTCCTCAGTTTCTTTTTAGTTTACTTTCCATTAGCAAGATTACCCGTTCTCTTAATTGTTCTGTAACTTTTATCCCTCTTATTGTGTCTTTCAGGATCTCAAGACGATGAGGAAGATTGGTACGGGGCATGAAGCCGGTGGCCTATATTACTTTGATTTTGATTCACCTACTCGGGCTCTACAGACTTCGTTGTCTCCTTTTCAATGACATTGTCGTCTTGGACATCCCTCTCTCCAGAATCTGAAGCACCAAGTTCCCAGTCTTAGTCATGTGTCGTCTTTGTCTTGTGACGCTTGTCAACTTAGTAAGCATCACCGTGTGTCATTTCAGTCTAGAGTCAATAATCGTGTGTCTAGTCCATTTGAGTTGGTACATTCTGATGTATGAGGTCCAATAAAGAATATTTTATATAATAAATATCCTTATTTTGTGTCATTTGTGGATGACTATTCTCGTGTGACTTGGTTATTTTTTATGAAAGCTCGATCTGAATTATTCTCTATATTTGAGACCTTTCGCAAGGAAATAAAAACTCAGTATGGTTGTCGTATCCGTATTTTACGTTCTGATAATACTCGGGAATATGAATCTGATCTTTTTTTAGCTTATCTTAGTAAAACTGGCATTATTCATCAGACTTCCTGTGCTTACACCTCTCCACAAAATGGTGTTGCTGAACGCAACAACCGTCATTTGTTGGAAGTCACCCGTGCTTTGTTATTCCAGATGAATATTCCTCAATATTTTTGGAGTGATGTTGTTCTTACTGCTTGTCATCTTATTAATCGTATGCCATCGTCTGTGTTAAATGGGCAAAGTCCATATTCTGTCCTTTTTCCTGGTAAGCCCTTACTTTCCCTAAATCCTAAAGTTTTTGGATGTGTCTGTTATGTTCACAATTTGGGGCCTGGGTTTGATAAACTTGACCCTCGAGCTACCAAATGTGTATTTCTTGGATACTCCCGCACACAGAAAGGGTATCGTTGCTATAGTCCGTCTTTGCAACAATATTTTACTAGTGTCGATGTCACGTTTGAGGAATATGTTCCATATTTTCCAGCACCTGCTCAGCCTTTGGATCTGGACTTTGGGTCATCTCTTATACCACCATCTCTTCCCTCATCTTCAGATATTCCGCTGCCCACTGTGTTACCATCTACTTTACCTCTCCGTGTATACTCTCGCCGTCCTCGCCCATCGACTGAGGTGCCCGTACCGTCTTCCTTGCCGTCTACTGATCCTGGTACATCAGGTAATTTAGACTCTTTACCTATTGCTCTTCGAAAAGGTACTCGTTCGTGTGTTACTAATCATCCCATTGCTCATTTTGTTTCATATAATGTCTTGTCTCCTGTCTTCTCTTGTTTTACCTCTCAATTATCTACTATATCTATTCCTAAGCATTTACATGATGCATTATCTGATCCGGGTTGGAGGAAAGCTATGGAGGAGGAGATGGATGCCCTACATCATAATGGGACTTGGGAACTTGTTCCTTTACCTCCTGGTAAACGAACTGTTGGTTGTCGTTGGGCGTATACTGTTAAATTTCATTCAGATGGTTCTGTGGAGCGTCTTAAAGCCCGGCTTGTTGCAAATGGCTTTACTCATACCTATGGTGTTGATTATGAGGAGACTTTCTCTCCTGTTGCCAAAATTTCCTCTGTTCGTATTTTGATTTCTTTGGCTGCTAATCTTGATTGGCCCTTGTTTCAGTTAGATGTCAAGAATGTCTTCCTACATGGTGACTTTGTTGAAGAGGTATACATGGAGCAGCCACCTGGGTTTACTGCTCAGGGGGAGTATGGTAAGAGTGTATGTCGGCTAAAGAAATCTTTGTATGGTTTGAAGCAGTCACCGAGGGCATGGTTTGGTAAGTTTTCAAATGCAGTTTTAAAGTTTGGTCTTCTTCGATGTCAGACAGACCATTCTGCGTTTCATAGACAGACGGATGCTGGATATGTTCTATTGGTGGTCTATGTAGATGATATTGTGATTACTAGAAATGATTCTGAGGGGATTGCCAAGTTAAAATTATTCTTGCAGGATCGATTTCATACTAAAGATTTGGGAAAACTCAAATATTTCTTGGGTATTGAGGTGGCTCGATCTAAACAGGGTATTTGTTTATCCCAGAGGAAATATGTACTTGACATGTTAGAGAAAGCAGGTTTGCTGGGTGGTAGACTGATTGATATCCCTATAGATTCGAATCAGAAACTTTTGATGGATGATGGTGTATTGTTTGAGAATCCGGGTCGGTATCGCAGATTGGTTGGGAAACTCAATTATCTCACTATTACTCGACCGGATATTTTCTATGCAGTCAGTATAGTAAGTCAGTTCATGGGGTGTCCTAGAGTACCACATTGGGAGGCAGTTACTCGTATTCTGCGATATCTCAAACGTGCTCCTGGATTTGGACTGTTATATAGAGCTAATGGACATCTTAAAGTGGAAGGTTTCTCAGATGTTGATTGGGCTGGCTCTCCTTCTGATCGGAGATCAACCACTGGTTATTGTACTTTCTTAGGAGGTAACGTTGTCTCATGAAAAAGTAAGAAACAATCCGTGGTAGCAAGATCCAGTGCTGAGGCTGAGTATAGGACAATGACGCATACGACAAGTGAGTTGACTTGGCCACTACACTTCCTCCAGGAAATTGGATTTCCAGTTCAACCTCTGTTACAGTTGTTCTGTGACAACCAGGCAGCTATCCATATTGCTGCCAATCCGGTGTTTTACGAGAGAACCAAACATATTGAGGTTGATTGTCACTTTATTCGGGACAAGATAGTAGCTGGGGAGATTACAACTCCATTTGTGAAATCTGAAGATCAGCTTGCAGATATGTTTACCAAAGCATTGAGTCGCACACCTCTTATAGCGATTTGTTCCAAGCTTGAATTATATAATATATATAGTCCAGCTTGAGGGAGAGTGTTAAGAATATTAGGGTAGTATGTGTAAATTGTTAATAGTAAGTGGGTGTATGTGTAATTCTTATTATTGTGAGTTAACTATAAATACTAGTGATGTATGAGAGCTAGGTTAAGTTTTTGACCTCTCTCTGTTTTCTCTCTAATATCATCTCTAATATTATGTTAATCTTCACAACTTAACAGTTGCTAGCCTGACACTTTTATCATTGAAATTGTGGCTTTTACTATCAAGTAACTTCAGCTATTGTGAAGAAGTATGAGACCTATATAACTACAAGGTGAGGGGGTCATACCAATTCTTTTAGATCTATAGGGTGAAGGGGCATACCAGTTCTTTTACATCTTTCTTTTGTAGCTTGGTTGGCTTGTCCGGATACTGAAAAAATTCAAAAATCATGTGAAGAGTTCAACACACTACAAACAATCAAGAGCATGACACCCAAATAAATAAAGGCCTCATTTGAAGAAATTGGCATAAAGGGCGTTAAAGTGATAATTTTAACATCCATTGCATGCTTGTGTACCTAACCCCCCCCCCAAAAAAAAAAAAAAAAAAAGACATTACCATTATTAACATTTTCAATTATGGCTGGAACTAAAACATCCAACTGGGTATAAGACTAGCTTCAGCGTATGTGCTATATCCGATGTTGAATGGTCATTATAATCATGCACTAAGAAGCACACAAAGATATTAGATCTTTTATCTCTCCATTATCTTCTTATTTATTCCTTATTGTGCCATCCTAAGGATCTTACTAGGTAAATGACTTAAATATCATAATCATCCACAAACAATATTTGTACTTTTGTTCTTTCTATTAGGTGCATCCCACTTTGCTTAAAGGACCATATTACTGTAAACCTTTGGTTGAACTAATCCAACCGTGCAAATTTATAATTTTCGTATACATTTTGTTTGACAATGTAAGTCACATCCTATTACTGCTCATGCAAGGGTTATGACTTATGAGTGTTAGAGAATCCAACTCAACCAATTGGCAATGAGTGGAGTAGTATAAAAACAAACTTTGGGTGGTTCTAATCATTCGATGTGGGACATAAGATCTCTTAACACCCTCCCTCACATGGGACCTGAACTCGCATGTGGGGTCAACAAACAAACAAACAACTGTGCATACCCAAAAATTGTACAAGATAAGAGAGTTGGCCCACTATCCAATGCCAAGTTATGAGATCATGTTAGAGCATCCAACTTAACCAATTGACAATCAGTAGAAGAGCCCCTTAAGTATATAAACAGGGTGGTCCTACTCATTTAATGTAGGATACAAGCTCTCTTAACAATGAGTATAGTGGTTCTACATGTCATTTGTTCGGGTTCACTTGGACCACTTTGACCATAAACCAATTACCACACAAACTCATATGATTATCCACATTCACAACCGATTCAACCAAACCATCACAATTCATTTGGTTCAGAATACAAATCCAGTCACACCTATTCAACCATTAAAGCCTTTCTACTTCTTTCTAATTTTCTCAAAGTTAGAGTAAGCAGATGATGTCATAAAACTATTTCCAGACAGTTTAGGCACAAAAGTATGGAAAACATCTTAACATATCTTCGAGTTTGAGGAAACAAAAGATTAGGTAAGAATCAAAAAGATAGAGGATAAACCTTATTAAATCAAAACAATGTGATATGTTAAAGTGGTGTATCATTGCAGTCCCAAAGGCATACAATAGAGCCATAAACTTCTTGTGACAACAAAAATGTTAAATGCTAATGTGTGTGTATGCTTTGAAATTCACATGACTACAAGTTATTACTTACTATCCATAATTTTGTTTTACAAATATCATATAAAACATAAAGCACAATCAAAAACAGCGAGATGCAGCAGAAGCAATAGCTATTAGATGACCTGAGCAGCAAGAGTGTGAAGAAAAGTCCAAGTGGATCTTCCAAGCTCTTCCTTAGTCACCGGTGTCGCAGATTTCCCCTAGAGAAAAGAAAAGTAACTAGAAAATGAGAGATACTCCAAATACTAGCAACCTTTATGAGCAAGAACCTGGGTAATCAATCAATACAACAATTTCCACTCTACTAGGAATAAACTAATGTACTTTTTGTTTTTGATTTTGGACGTTTCTCAGAACATAGGCTTATTGTTCATTTTACATCGTCTCACAAAGCAGTAATATGTTCAAGCACAAAAACCAGACACAATAAGCCCATCGACTGCAACCATTATGCTACATTCCCAATACTTCAATTGTCCAACTAGACAAAAAAAGCTCAGTTCATCCCTCAATCACTCAAAAAGAGAAGCAAACAACTCAAACGAGCAGCTTTAATAATTTTCAATGCATGCACAATACCAAATACACCATAGAATCCGTATCACAAAAAAAGACAAACAAAGTAAATTCAGAAAACGCCACAAATTATCATGAGAGAAAGACCAGCGTGGGCCATAACCATAAAATCGCGACAGATTGTCCATTCAGGACTTTTGTCGAACAGTTACTGAGTTTGAGCTCAGTATCATCACCATCCCAGTACAGTAAACAGAAATTCGAGAATTAATCAAATCACTGTAACTAAGTGAATGTACAGGATGATGAGAGAGTGGCTACCTGTTTGAGAATGCCTTTTGGTTGGAGAAGATTAGAGTCGGCGCTTGAGTCCGATAGGTTTGCTTTGAGAGGTGAAGAGAGAGAAAAGCGAGGACGATCATTAGTGGGTGATGAGTGATGGGAGAGGCCAATAAACTGGGATATATGGGTTTGAACGAACTGCGAGACCCTTTCGGATGTTTGGAAGATGGCCTGCAATAGATTTTCAGACATTGAGAGACAGAGAGAGAGAGAGAGGGAGAGAGAATTGAGACGAAGGAATCCTTCATTTTTTATTGCAAAAAATGTCAACAATATTCTTTTCCTTTCCTTTTTTTTTAATGAATAATTCAAATGGTAATATAATTATAAATTCAGACATTTTGAATTCGAATCTTGAAAACTTCTTGGAATTAGGTCATAGATCATAAGAGATAAATCTTTCATGAATATCCTAATCCCGGTATGGATAATTTGTCTTTGACTAAATCGATGAAAGAATTAGTTGAAGTACGCGTCAGCTAACCTAAACACTTTTGACAGTTAAATCCAAAAAAAAATATGGAAAAGTTATACTGGATAAGGGCAAAATATCAAAAAAAATATGTCAGCTCGACATGTCAATTAGTTAATATTTTACATGTCTTCCATTTAAAATAGATTAATACTATTTGGACCTAAAAATCTGACATAATTTGCTGACATAATGATGTAGCTTCATAGGAATCACTGGATCAACATCAAGTTCCAATGTTTGATGGGGTCTACAGTGAATCCAAATGTCATAATGAATTAGGTCAGTAAATTATGTCAGTAAATTAGGTCCCAATAGCATTGCTCTTTAAAATATATCACTGTTTTTTTTAATAGTAAAAACATGTCAATTAGTTAATATTTTACATTTATAATTAAAAATTATTTGAAATAACATGTTAATCTATACTATTATAAAATGTCAACAAAAGTAAAAAAATTTTAATCGACTAAAATAACCTTAACAAAACAAGAAATATCACTTGTATCTTATCTTTTCATGTTCCATTGAAGTGAATGGCCTCCCCTATTCAAATTTTATCTAATATTAATGTAAAATTAAATACATACATATTAACTAATACACAATTCAAGTTAATTAGCCCTATTAAATTTTAGACTATTAGTCTCCCATAACCGACACTTCTCTGTTTCCCATCTTGAGTGGATTGATTAAAAAACTCAATTCTCACATCAGCTCTCCAAAATTCACCGAGATTCATCTAGATCAAAAGAGTGTAACCATAATAGGTGGAAGCAAACGAAAAACTAATTTGATGCTCATCAGATTTTTAAAGTAAGTTTTGTTCAGATCCATAGTTTAAGATTTTTTGTTATGTTTACCATACAATGAAACTAATGATTGATGCTAATTTTTGCTGCTCATTGTGAAACCCAGTTAATAAGTTTTCGAGAGAGTTATTTGAATAAAACACCTACTCGATTGGAGCGTTACCAATATTAAACTCCTGGTACGAATATAAAAGCATGCATTTTTTATGATATGTTCCTCTATTGCTCAAAGAATAATGTTTCATGTCTTCCATTTCAATATAAGGGTGGTTTTTTTTTTTCAATTTGATGGTTCATACGTTTTAAGTTTATGATTATTGAGTAACTCAAAAATTAGTCTTTTAATTTGACTGATACATATGACAGAATTTGATAAGTCAATCTTAGTAAACATCAACATGATGTTACAACTAAAATTTTGTTGTTTTTTAACAATAAATCTAACAAAAGAAGATGAAGTATGGGTCCTTCAAACTATTTCAGTTGAGTGTAGGTTGATCTCATTTTTGGATTTTGAAAGTCTATAAATGAGAAGTTGCATTAATTTTCTTCTAAATAAGGACGAGTTGAGCATTAGTAGTATGACTATTTTAGTAGGAAAATTGTCTTCGAAGTTTTTTTTTGTACCAAATTTCTCGCACATGCAAATGCAATGAGGGTGAAAACTATTTTTTTTTTTTTTGGGTGTTATCATATTAATTGTTCACGAGTCTTGTGCTTATGAGATTTTGATATGAAGCTTGAGCTTCTTTAACGACAATTGATCTGTTTATTTTTCTATAGTTTGTGATCATAGCACCATACATACCACTGTCCAAGAGCAGATATGAAGTACTTTTCTCTCTTTTGATGGCCATAAAATGCATCAAATGCTACTGGATCCTAAGCATAAAACGCATTTCACACACATCCAACTAGGTTTTGGAAGACAAATAGCTGGGAAGGATGAACTTACCAACTTAGTAGCATTAGTGCTAATGTAATTCGACTATACATGGGAATGTTTATAGACATGTGCTTTGGTTTTTGGTTGGTCTAATGAACTGTTTATAAATTTTTCAGAAAAAGAGAACAAGAAGTTGAAGAGGCATCACCGATAGATCTAAGTAATTAGAAGAATAGCTTATTAATAAATCAACATGTTTCGGGCTTTGTTTTCTTGTGTGAACGGTACTTTTTGTGCTGATTTGATTCGGTATTACAAACTATTTAGGCAGAATGGTGGTCAATGTTGGTGGTTGTGTTCTTTGGTTCCTAATGGTATTATGCATGTATAACAAATTAGCTTGGATTATTTCTTATGAAGTATGCATTTGGTTGCCTATATTGCTGAAAATGATTGAATTATTAGAAATGATATTCTAATACTGTATATTGGTCATAACTAACAAAAGCTTAAATAAACCTCAAAAGCTGACCATATTTCCTTTTCTTCCTACATCTACCTTGGTTGTAATGTTCCATTGTCCGCTTGTGAAATTCCTATTTTTGACATCAACAAGAAAAGTTAAATGCCGAAACTCAATAGCCAGTTCAATTAATCTGGATCTAATTATTGATTTGTGATGTCTATGTGTTGCAAGGGAGCTTGTTGAAAGAGAATGCTTTGTTGTCTAGCACTGTAAAGAATCTCAATTCTGATGTTGTCAAGGTGACAATTCTAATTATGTAAATTTGAACTTCTTGTAGCTCAGTTCACAGTGTAGATTTTATAGTTCCTAGAGTTCAGATTTATCATTTTTTTTGTCTTAGGTTCCTCTCGGTATTGGACTTAAATTTGGAATTCCTTATGAATTTCTAGGAAAAAAACTAGGCTCCATAAGCAAATTGTAGGCAGTCACCCCTTGGTTAATGAAAAAGTTAGTGATTATGGCGTGCACAAAGGTTTTAGAATCTACAAACTAAGCATGTGAAAACAAATAACATCTAGAATCCATAAAAATTACATATGTAAACATTTTTCAAAATTGTACAATCTTAAACTCATAAACCTGCAAATCTTTATCGTCAAAAATAAAAATTTTATCAAAAATTATTCACGTGCAACGCACGTGTGCAACAACTACTCTTTTAAACTTGTATATTTTACAATGTGTGTGGCATGAATCTATTTAATCCCAATAATTAGATTTTATGTTGAATATGTTACCATATAATTGAATTTACCATCGAAATTATTCAATCAAGTTCTCAATAGATTGAAAATAAATAAGATTTCTATTTTTTTTTATTTTTGTCATTCTATTATTATGTTTTTTTTTATTTCAACTATAATTCATAGAAATCAAAAAAGGAAACACCCATATTGTGAGACCTAATCATGCATTGCATGCATATTAGCATAATTATGTGGACTTAATTGTAATTATGTGAACTATGAAAGGGTTAATTAATGTAAACCCTTCTTAGCCATGATGTGTGTGAGCATACATCGAGTATGTGGACTGCGTTAGTGAAGTATTAGTGAGACTCATTTATAGAATTTCATGTGTGAAAATAGTAGTGGGTCGATTTCGAAATCACTTAAGAACTTGGGGGGAGGCAAGCGTAATTATCTAATTAAAATGAGTCATCCTTACATGTGTACAAATATGAAGTGGGTGAGTCATATTTATAGCTAGGTGGCTATGTGTGTGTGTGTGTGTGTGTTAAGGTGTGGAGTGTGGTTGTGTGTAATTTAAGGTGCAGAAGTGTGTGTGTGTGTTTTAAACATGAATCAGTGTGTGTGTGTGTGTGTTTTGTTTCTACTGAACCGTGAGTGAGGGAGAGCAAGAGAGAAAGGAGAAAATATATGTATGTGTGTCTCTTGAGCCGTGAGCAAGGAAGGAGAGAGAGACAGAGAGAAAAACCAAGTTTTGGTGTTTCTAGCTCAAACCGAGAGGGAGAAGAAAGGAAAGAAAAGGAAGGAACTTGGGGGGGAGCCTCCAAGCCAGACCGAGAATGAGAGAAGGCAAGAAGAAGGTGGGGAAAGAAGAAGAAAACAAGAGAAGGTATGGGTGTGTGTGTGTGTGATTAACTTTAAGCATGTGTGTGTATGTGTGGGCTGTTTTATTTTAATTTCAAAACAGACTTTGTGGGAGTCTAATTAAGGGTATTAAGCATAATTAAATGGCTGTTAAGGAAGGATTTTAAGTGGGTGTTCAACTGGGTGTGAGTAAAGTGAGAAAAACGAACATTTGAGATACTCGGGATGCTTTTCGTGTGCTAGGTTGAAACTGAGATTTGTGAGTGTGAAATGGAGGGTTTAAGGGTTCAATTAAGAGGCTGTTTTGCATGATTAAATGTGTGTGTGAGTTTAAGTGTGGTTGTTTTAAAAGGAAAGTGCGATAGAGGAAAATGAGTGTCGGTAATGCCGAAATTCTGATTTATAAACATTATTATCACATGTGTGAATTTTGATCCAATTGACCCGAAATTTTGCATGTTGCATTCTTATTTGATGTTTGATGTGATAATGTAAGTTTCGAATACAAATGAATATAATATCCGGTGCGAAATGTATGAAATACCGGAAGTGTGGTTTTTATGATTCGGGGTCGAAATGTGTGAAAATTGGCCCCCGGTCAATGTGTTTGACCTACTTAATCCTAATTGTGATTAATGTGAGTGATTTTGGAGATTTGAGGAGAAAATGCGATCCCTAAATCTAATGTGTCAGTGTGTGAGTGGACAGTGCGGTAACCAGGGGCACTTTGGGTTAAATCATCTTCCATGCATTAGTGCATGATTAATTATTAAATGTGATAAAAATATAGATATTGTAATTATGAATGTGTTAGGTGGGATAGGTAGAACAGTCGGTGTTGAGACAGATACGGTAGCACCGAAGGGATCCACCGGTAGATCCGAAGGCCCGTAGATCTGTACACTTGAGGTGAGTATATATCTTTAGATGTTTTGAAAATGCTATTATAAGATGATAGTAAATGATTGAATTTAATAGCATCTCTCCAGGATTATATGCTACGTGTTTTTTGATTAACCCTAATTAATGCATAATTTAATTAAGTTAATAGGACAATTGTGTTAGTTAAACAAAGTTAAACTAGTCAAAATAAATCAAATTAGGATTAGTGTGTGAATTAGGGATAATGCATTAATTGTTGTTCTTTTCAGGGTTTTGTGCTTCAAAACTACAAATTACTGGGGAACCAATTGTGTCAAAGCTACAAATTACTGGGGAGCCAATTATCAAAGCTACAAACTATAGGGTGCCAATTATTAAAGCTCAAAACAAAGGGGGATCAAAGTGTAATTCAAGCTCTTGGGGCTTGTAAAGGGCATCTTCTCGGGGCTTGTAAATGGCATCTTTTGGGCTTGTAAATGGAATCTTTTGGTTGCCTATAAATATCACCCCTTTGGGGCTTGTAAAGATCATCTATTGGTTGTGGAAACCCTCCAAAAGTTATTGCTTTCTTTGTTATTACTTTCTTTGTATTATTGCTTTCTTTTATTGTATTATGACTTTCTTTTACTTCAATTGTTTGAGCTTCCTTCTTCCCTTAGAGGAGTGAAACTCTTCCACTTTTCTAGAGCTTTACCAAAGCCGTGAAGGGTGGAACGTGATTCACTCATTCTTTGTCGAAGATCGGCTCCTTGTGTAATATGTTTTTACCTTGTAACTCCTCTACTTGGAGGGATGAGCATCACTCACTTTTCTAGTTTTACCAAAGTCATGAAGAGTGAGTAGTTTCTCATTCACTCTTTAGCAAGAGGTGATGGACATGTATAAATTATCCGGAAGTTATATTGGTGCATTTCGTTTATGTTTAGCTCCAATCTTCATTTCTTCATAATGTCTTCTCATTACATTGTTGTCTTTACTTTAAGTATGAGTAGTTAAGTCTTTAAGTTGGCTAATCCAAGGGAGACCTCCTCTTGGGTATGTCATTTCAACTCATCTTATTTCCTCCCCTCGGTGTACGATGGTTCGATTTAACTGAGTTGAGTGAGGACATGGTGTGAGTCTTTGATATCCCGTAGACTTGTCACGGGTTATGCTTGGATCCTCACTTCCATCTCGTCTCTCGCTTCCCACGAATCAATCGTTCATCTATACACCATTGGAGGAAGGGTTCAAATCGACTTGACATTCCCATTGGAGTGAACCCTTCGGATTAGCCAACACTTGTTTCCCATTTCAATTTCATCACAACACAAATCACAAACCAATTTCAAACAACAAAAAGAGTTTACACTTTTCTTTCACCAAAATTACCTTCTACACGATTCACCTCCTTTCCTGAGGAGACGACCTTGGAATACGGTTCCAAGTAAAACACGACACACAAAAGTCTTCTTGCGCTTGAGAAGCATTTTTGTTCACACACACACACACACACATTTCATTCATTCCACCATTCTGTTGCCCTTTCTTTTGACATCATTCCAAGGGAGAGTAACACTCCCCTCCACACATAGACTATACGCATCGGGGGATGATGTTAGGAGGTTAGGATATACTACAACGGAAACAACCAAGCACTTTTTTGTGATTGAATGATGATTTGTACTGTGTATTGTGGAATGTGGCGCACTGTCTGAGACAGGAGCGTCGATGTCTGATCACTAGGCGTGCAGTGGTGTGCTAGCTCTGTGGTGTTCCCGGGAGGTTCGGGAGATACAGATCCATATGGGATCGACTACCCGATGAGAGGTGGTATGAATGTGTTGTGACTTGTGAATTCTTTGGAATTGAATTGATGTTGTTGTTTGATACGTGTATCTACGTAGTATCTACCTACTTCGGTGTATTACTATCATTTTCATTTCATATACAACATGTATACTCACTGAGTGCGTGGTTTAGCTCACACCCCTATAGTTTCTCTTTCATGTTCTATCGAGGGAGTTGCAGATCAGTCCACTGTCCAATCAGTTGAATTTTGTCTCGTGGAATTGAGTTCAGTCTAGAGTGGTCCAACGAAATTAGTGTGATATTACTCATGTTGTATGTCGATTGATTATGTATTAAGTTTTAATGAGTGAGTGATACAAGTTGAGTATCTGTGTAGTTATTTTGCTAGGTTGTATATTATATTGAGTGAGAGATTATTATGGCAGGTTAATAGTGTATAATTGTAAACAGACTTAACAAGCATACTTTGTGATGTATGCTATGTGGGTGTGAGATTTTGTATATGTCTATAACTTGGAAAAAAAATAATTGGTACATGTGTTATATATGGTACATGTTATGAGTCAGGTATTACCATCATGCTTAATGACTAAGGTAATGAGTGGTGATGTTGCACCTGTGGAATGTTTTAGTGTTTTATTAATCCAGATTATATATGTAAACAGGTGTATCAAAAATCTAGTCACGTCTCATCCTTGGGAGACCAGGATGGGGCGTGACACGTATCCTTAATGAAGCAACATAATGGTCTCAATCTTACTTATCAATGCAAATATAATATAAATCTTAAAATTAACCGAACGTCTTAAATTTGAATTTTGATAACTATCAGACCATGAGAGATTTATCTTTTATGAATATCCGAGTTTCGACGTGAATGATCTGTTTTTGATCTGATCGATGATGAAATTAGTCAATGTGTGCATAATTTAGTTCAAACACTCTTAAGTCTTGACTGTTGAATTAAAAAAAAAATCTTAAAATTAACATAATTAATAAATATATATAATTAAATTAATATTTAACATATATTGTATTAAATAAAAAAATTTATAGACAGGAATTATAATGATTTTTTATTTTTGGTCTGACACGAATTATAACGATAAGGTTTGCAAATAATAACATGTGGCATTTGACGACGTCCGAATCTGCCATTTCTGTACGCAATCAAAGGCTAGGTGGTAGCTGGCTGCCCATTTCCGTGAAAGAGAACATCCACAATCTTTCAAAGTACGTGTTTGACACCGTTTCAGTGCCTACAAATCACATGCATAGGTAACCCTTTTGGATTTTAAGACACCATTGAAGTTAAAACTGTTTTACGGTACCAGAAGTCAACTTTGTCATAGTTTTCCACCAAGCAGAGAGAGAGAGAGAGAGATTCGCAGGAACCCAACATCTCTCTCTGATGACATTCAAGCAAGATCCAGTTGAATAGTTCTCTTCAAAGCAGGTATGTATTTCTTATCAAACAAATTCAAGCTCACATGTTTTGATTAAGCTGATTTTTGGTGTAAAATCACAACTATTGATTAAATCTCTCAAACTGATAGGTGGGTCGACCTTCAACCTCTCTCTTTTTTTCTCTCTCTCCCCCTTCCTGTTTGTGGATGGGTGAAGAGGGAATGGTTGGTGATACCAAGAACACTGAAAATTCAAAGACAAACCCAAAACTAACTCTCTTACCTCTTATTGCACTTATATTCTATGAGGTTTCTGGGGGTCCATTTGGTGTGGAAGATTCTGTCAGGGCTGGAGGTGGCCCTCTTCTATCCTTGCTTGGTTTCTTGATATTCCCCATATTTTGGAGCATCCCAGAAGCTCTAGTTACAGCTGAGCTAGCCACAAGCTTCCCTGAAAATGGTGGGTATGTCATTTGGATATCATCAGCCTTTGGGCCATTTTGGGGCTTCCAAGAAGGTTTTTGGAAATGGTTTAGTGGTGTTATGGACAATGCCCTTTACCCAGTATTGTTTCTCGACTACTTGAAGCATTCGATTCCCATATTTAATCGGATGATTGCTCGAATTCCAGCTCTTTTAGGAATTACAGTTGGTTTAACATACTTGAACTATAGAGGGCTGCATATAGTTGGGTTTTCTGCTGTTTTGCTTGCCATTTTCTCCCTTTTTCCCTTCATAGTAATGGCTATTCTCTCAATTCCTCAAATTAGGCCTAAACGATGGCTAGTTGTAGATTTAAGAAATGTGGATTGGAGGGGATACTTTAACACCATGTTTTGGAACTTGAATTATTGGGATAAAGCGAGTACATTAGCAGGGGAGATCAAAGACCCGAGTAGGACTTTCCCTAAGGCACTCCTGGGGGCTGTAGTTTTGGTTGTTTGTTCGTATTTGATTCCACTTCTTGCGGGTACAGGAGCTTTGACGTCTGATCCTAGTGAGTGGAGTGATGGGTATTTTGCAGAAGTTGGGATGTTGATAGGAGGGTTTTGGCTAAAGTGGTGGATCCAAGCAGCTTCTGCCTTGTCTAATTTGGGGTTGTTTGAAGCAGAAATGAGTGGTGATGCCTTTCAACTTCTTGGGATGAGTGAGATGGGAATGCTCCCAGCTATATTTGCTTCAAGGTAAGTAGTTTTGCCTGCTTTTGCTTCCTTGCCTATTGTGACAGTGTAAATGGATCACATAGTATCAACATGGCATATTAGCTCCAACGCTCCCTTTTCGTCTTATTTATAAGGTTCATGTAGCTCGTAAGCAATACATCTACAAAGAATATGATGAGATTAGTTTGCATTAGAAAAGATATGAAAACTTGAATAGACATTGAGGACAGAAGTTTGTCATTGAAGTTTTTTTCCAGTTTTACCTATTCCTGTCTTGACATAATCTTGTCTGCCATTGATTTCTATAGCAAGAGTTTGGTTTTCGAAAAATTACATGCCAGATTTCTGTAGAAGGACCTTATACATTGAAGTACAGACCACCAACTGTTAGTATCTTGTGCTCTGCATATAGTGTCATCTTTTTCTTATGGAATAGTTTTGCACTGACAAAAATGGGATCTTTGTCATGAGTTTATAGCACTTTAGTACTTGAGCATAATTTTGAGCATGTTAGCTCTATTTTGGTAATGCTTCCCCTGTTTGGAACAACAAAGTTGCTTTTTTGAGCATGACAAATGTTATCGACAAACTTTGTAGATCAAAATATGGGACGCCAACCATCAGCATCTTGTGTTCTGCAACCGGGGTGATCTTCTTGTCATGGATGAGTTTTCAGGAAATCTTGGAATTCCTTAACTTCCTCTATTCTATCGGAATGCTTCTTGAGTTTGCAGCTTTTATAACATTGAGAATAAAGAAGCCGGATCTTCACAGACCTTACAAGGTTCCTTTACAGACATTTGGAGCAACGATGCTTTGCCTGCCTCCTGCTTTCTTGCTTGTTCTTGTCATGTGTTTGGCCTCTGTAAAGACATTTCTAGTCAGTGGTGCAGTTATTATTGTTGGGTTTGCCTTATACCCCACTATTCTATGTGCAAAGGATAAAAGGTTGGTCCTGTTTTGTACACAATTATCAGGGCCTTCTGATAATGATGTTGAAGCCCATCCAATTCTATCAGAACAGCTTCAAGATATCACTGATGAAGCTTCTGTCAGCCTTCTTTCAGACTCTTCGTCTTCTAAGGCTGAACAAGTGTCTGAAATCTCATCTGGGGAAGCTCTCAAATTGGAGTAGAAGGTCCTCTCAACCATTTTGTACTCAAGTTACAGAGTGAGAAGCAGATCTTTTCATTCACTAGATTGAATGATAACATATAATTTATAAGCAGATTTTTTATTCACTAGATTGAATGATTACATATAATTTATAATGTACTTGTTCTCTACTCTTTGTTCTAATTTATGTACACTGCAATGTGTCTTCTTATCTTTGTAAACCCAGTATCCATGAGGTTTAAAACATCAAACTAGATTTTAACTCCAACTCTAAGTATATAATCTTCAACTCTAACCCTAACTCCAACCGTATCTCAAGCCGAATACTGACCGAGTTTAATTTGGACGAGCTCGAGTTGAATTTAAGTTACTTAATTCGAACTGATTTCGGGTTGGGCTTGAGTTACTTAATTCGGGTTGATTTTTTGAAGTGTAGATCTAATTTTTTCAAGTGATCTGAGATGAAAGACAAGACGCAGATAAAGAGAGAGAGAGAGTGAGAGAATGAGGAGTGACAAGTGAGAGAAAGAAACTGAGAGTCTGAGACGACTCAGACAAGTGACGATTGAGAGAGGGAGGCTGAGAGATGGAGGAGTGACGAATGAGAGAAGGATCTGAGAGTGATAGAGGCGCAAATGTGAAGACTTGAAGTGAAGTGAAAATTTGAACTCTAAAGATTGAAGATAAATATTAACCCTAGTTAAATATATTTATATATTTATGTATATTCGGATTTAACCCGAAGCCTCAACCCGAAACTTGCCCAAATTTAATTCGGGTTGGAGTTTTTTTGCCCAGGCCCAACTCAAGTATTAAAAATTCTAACCCAAGCTCTGTTTTTTTGGGTTGAACTCGAGTTGAATTCGGATTAGCCCTCCCAAGTTGCACCCCTATTGACAACCAATGTGTCCAGTCTACAACCAAACAAAAACATTAACACTTCACTACATCCAAATGCAGTCTTACATAGTACTGTTGAGAAAACAAGAACATTGCTTTTATCAAATGCCATTGAGAAAACAAGAACATTGAAAAAAAGAAAAACAAAAAGCTGTGATTCATAAGAGGCCAATAGAATTTAAAACATGTAGATCTAACCTGCTATGATATCATCAATGAACATAAATTACATGAAAAAGCATAATCTGATGTGTTGACTGCCGCTAAAGATCTAACTAAATTGAGGGGTTTGTCATTTCTTCTTCAATTGTGCTTCTCCATACATGTCATGTCATCAATTCTGCAGCGTTCGAAGAGTTCACTTTGTAGGATCTCATATTATCTGCCTCCTTAGCATTGTGCAACAAAATATAATTTCGAGCATAAGTAGGAAGGCGGTGAGAGGGGATCAGCAGCTCATACTATTACTCAGTGACTACTTTCTCTAAGCTAGCCATGTATGTAATGTAGACAGTCCATAGATACGAAAACGAGTTGCTCACCAGCGGCTGCCACAGCGAAAACACGAATAAAAAAAAAATTAAATATTAAGAAAAAATCATTTCATAATAAGGATGTACATAAGCCTCCATTTAAATGATGACACAACTAAACCAAAAAATAAGTGGTTGGAACATCCCCCACAAAAAAAAAAAAGAACAAAAGGAAAAGAAAAACACCAGCAGCACCACAATAGTAACCTCAAACTCTTTAGCCCAAGAAAATTCAAACATGACTGGGCTTATGGCCTTCGCTAATCCAATACATCTCCCAACTGTGACAACTTTAAGGACAGGTCTTCCCCTTTTAACCCATTGGAACTTTGTATAAGTCTATCCATACATACCTGTAAATGAACAGGGATGAATTTGAATGTCAGAAAATCACAGATGGGCCAATACATAACACCATTTATCATCGTAGGGATCAAGTCACGCTTCAATCGACCAACAATCTCTGCACCAGTTTCACCTGAGTGTGGCAACCAAAGCAATACTTATAAACAGCTGAATAGAGCACAATGAAAACTAGATACCTTCCCTAACAAAAGTATATGACTCTACAAAAGGTGATTAATGATAGAGCACTAAGAATGGGCTTTGCATACATATAAGACATCTTGTTTTGCACAGGTAGATGTTATACGGATATAATGCTAATGATAATGAATTAAGTGTGGAATTAAATCAAATCTGTATTCTGAATACCTACATCTGGATATAGGTTTCGGACACTAGTGACACACACATGAAACACATAATTGCCACGATTCAGGTTAGGAACAGAACCACAAATTAGGCAGATGATATAAAAGTTGATTTTGATTGGTTTTATACAACTAAACATTTCATCATCAATAGCTTGTTGAATAACCCATTGAACAAAATTCTTGATTATGCCATTGTGTGACCCCCAAGAAAAAATCCTGATTCCATCCAAAACTGGTGCATATATTCACAATCCATTCCCCCAAGAGCTTAATAAGCATAAGAATCTGAAAAACAGCCTAAAGAATGCATCCAAATAAATAATTTGTCATGGTGGTACCTTGTAGACCTGCATTCACGGAGAAGAAAACAGCAGTCATTGTAGGCCCATATATTGTCTGCCCCAGCACTATTTTTTTCAATGTAGTGATGAGATCACGCTTTGGAAGGGCTTTTGATACAAAGTTGAACCAAAAATGTAATGATGGTCCTAAAATTAGCATTCCATATCCAGCCATTTGCAACGTCCTCACAAGATCATATGGCTCCGAAGATGGCCCTGCAATCGTCTGAGGAAAAGTTGTAGTGATATGTGAAATTCAAAGAAAATGGGGATGCAGTATCAATTCAAGAAAACTTATTGAGCATAAAAGATATGTCTAAACCTACACAACATATAAGATGGCCAGCTACAATTGTAGAAAAATCTGGACACTATTCATTGCAAACCAAAAGATAGAGGACTGATGGTTAATAAGTTGTACTACAACAGAAATTTAACTTGCATGGCATATAAACAAACAAAATTCTTACCTTCAAAATTCATGGGCGTATGCGCACATACACATGAAACAAAATTGAAAAAAATATACTGATAAACATATTCTACTTCATGCAGCCAAATCATCTAGAATAAATTATTTTTACTGCACAAGACCTAAACTATTCAAAGACACATGCCAAGAGGAAGGGGGAGGCAGGGGCAGGAAGGATGCACCGAAATAATTTAGGATAAAAGTTTTGATGAAGAACAACAAGGGTTATGTATCTGGAGACTAATCATCAATGGATGTCAGTACAACAGTTCAATTGGCAATTCAATTCATTAATTATCTCCGTCCCTCCTTCCCTTCCTTGTGTTTGTGTATGTGTCCAACAGAGGATCCCATTAAAAAAAAAAAAAGATCTCAGCACTCATTAAATATGTGCTCATTTTGATGTCTTATGATTACTTAACTCTGAGCATACACCTATTAGCAAATTACAATATCAGAGTATTTTAAAGGGCAAAAACAACAACAAAAGGGGGGGGGAGACATGAAACACAATGCCTCGTTGCAGCAAACAGGCAAATCTCCAATTTTTTTGCCAATAATAATGCTATAACATCACGCCTCGGTGTTATAAACATACATATCCAACAATTTTTTGTTTCCAATAATAATATCATACTCGCACAACACCAGAGATTTGTGGGTATAAGACAGCCAATACCACTAGTTGTTTGACAGTTGAACACTGTTTGTTTGCCTGTTAGGGTGGCTTGTTTGTTACAACACAGATTCTGCTTTGTAGTAACTACTCTTCGTGGGATTCTAATTTTAGTTAAATTCCTTGATGTTTGCTTTTGGGATGATTTTTGTCTGTGCCACACTCTTTTTCTCAATTCAACTGTAAATTCAAGATATGGTTCAAAGCATTTTCTCATATTATCATGTCTATATCCTGATGGTAAATCTGATCGTCTAAAGGTTCTGTTGATGGTAATTGATAAATAAGTACATCTAGTGCTACTTGTTCCTATCATAGGATTCATAGCAGCTTATTCACAGTTCCCTATCATATTTTCCTTTCTCCACACTCAATTCTAAGATACAACTTCATGTTAAGAAAGTTAAAGATGGAGAAATTCAAGAAATAAACTAATAAGGAATGTGTGGAATGAAGTCCGACAAAGCCCATCTTGCTCACAACCGTATAGGAATCATAAAAATGATAACATGTTTTCGAAATGCTAACTTATTTGGAAATGATAACATATTTCCTAGATATATTGGTGTTACCTACTGTTTCTGCTGTAAAAAAGATAAAGCATGCTCTCACTCATCTTTGAAAACATGCAATTGGAAAGCAGACACTTGCTCATATTTTCTAAATGTCTCTCACAGTTCAAAAACTGTCACATTCGCAACCTAAGCTCAATTTGTAAAATTAGAAAAATGAAATGATTTCTGGTCATCAGGGAAAACAAACTCACTAACTAGAAAAGTAAACAGGAAGGAACAATGGGATGGTTTCTACAGAAAATTTGATTATTTTTCCTTAACAGTCATAAGTTTGCTTCCTGTAACACTTTCCCAATAAGAGGGAATTTTATTTGTTTTGATAGGAAACATAGACCATAGTAATCGTAACAAGGGAGTTTTATGAAGTTTCAAATACACATACAACTTTTCAGACTCGTTTCATTGCCACTAAACACCCAAAAACCTCTAAGTAACATTGCACCCTCCAATACAGAGGACATTAAAGTTACTAAACATCCTGTAGCTAAAAACTAACTCAGACTAAAAGCCTTATTTCACTTATTCTCCTTCAGAGTTCAGAGGAAGTCAATTCAATTTTGGCATTCAAGAACTTTTGGGGGAATCAACTATAATCACCCTATAAATCAGCTGTACAAAGTAAGATTTTTTTACCAGATTCCATACACACCATTTAGAACTGCAGGCTCAAGTTCAACCACCACAAGAAATTCAAATCTTTAGAAGAACCTAACTCAACTCAATAAACACTCAGCCCCAAAAATGTTGGGGTCGGCTAAATGAAAATTTCTCTTTCGCCATTGTGCTTATAAAGGTCATGATTTCTGTTAAACAATAAGAATTCATTATATCTTTTTAGTTAATTTTGTAGCCAAGAGCTATCAAGTATTTAGAAGAACTCCATAAATATGATTGAATAATGTTTTCTCAGAAGGGATTTCCGGGAAAAGAAAGAGTACTTTTCCTATTTCTGTTTTTAGTTGTACCTGAGAGGACAAGTCGGCAGATGTGTAAATAAAGGCGGCAGTGATGCTTTTAGTGAGAATGGGGCGAGACTTCACCATCCCCAAATACCACCCGACAAACCTGATCTTTGACACAAAACCAACCTTTGAAGCCGACGAGGTCGTTGAAGAAAAAGGCGAAGACAATACAATAGAAGGACACAGCGAGAGGCTTTTAGGCTTCCTGTAGGGAGAATGGGGGAACCGGGTATGAGCATTGGAATGTTGTAGTTGTCGTTGACTTCTCACGGTCGGAGCTCCGATTGAGTCGGTGATCGACTGTCTCGGCCATAGATTGAATGCGGAGTGGCGGCTTTTCACGCCATTTCTCAGAATGCAGGCACTCATCTCTCTCTCTCTCTCTCTCCCTCCAAAGCCGTAGAGCCAACTCTCTCTCTAAATCTCTCTCGTTCTCTCCCTGCAAGTTAGGAATTGGTAGGTATGTACGAGGGTTTTAGGAAAGAGATGTTTTGGGCGGAACAATTTGGGGAGAGAGAGAGTTGTAAGGGACACAAGAACTGCGTGTACGGTAGGTGTCTGTTGGAAATTTGACCTTTTTAATTTTTTGTTTGACCACTACGCTCTCGTGTACCACGTTATTTGACACTCGCTGCCTATTTGTCCCTCTTTCAAATTAACAGGGGTCAAAAACAGATTCTTGAATTTTGTTTTCAATTTTAATTTAGTTTTTAAACTTTTAATTATTTTCTTAATTATTAATTTTATCTCAAATAAGTATTTTTGTCCATTTTTTTATCGTTAAATTGATGAAATGACTTACTCAAGATGAAATTGATATTTACGAGATTAAATTAGAATAATTAAAAATTCAGAGACCAAATTAAAATCAAAGGTGAAATTCAAAGACTTACTATAATTTTTACCCAATTAACAGATCTTTATTGTTGATCAAGAATGTGACCCTTTTGTCGGATGTGACTTTTTATATTGAATTTTGGGTGTATTAGCAATAATTTCATGCCTAAAAATAATCTGCAATAATCAAAATCAAATATTGATTATGTAACATTTATATTTTAAATGATAATATTAAAAAAAAAACAAGAGAGAGGTGGGGGAAAGAAAATAGAGAGTTGTTGTGGATTAGTGATAATATGTTGGTTAAATTATCTGTTATTGGGGGCCGTGAGAACATCTTCTCTATGAGAAAATATTCATTACAACGATGATACCGTATGGTGATGTTGACGTGGTATCACCAATTAATAATATCAAAACAAATAAACAAATGAGCATCTCTAAAATTAATAATCAATCCTCTATATAAACAAATAACTATTCACTCTTCTTTCATATAAGCAAATAACTACTCAAATGACCACCAAATGGGGTGGTCCAGTGGAGTATCATCCAAACTTCTCACTTTGAGGTTGGAGGTTCGAGTCTTGGAGTCTACATTGGGGTTCGGTGGTTGACTGATATGTTAGCCTAACTAAGTTCGTTCTCGAGAAAAATAACGGGCGCTTTCAAGAGCCCCATAATTCCACCAATGAAAGTCTATCTGGGTGGTTTTGGGCGCTCTCCTTTGCCCCCACCCATTTTTTTCAATAGTCCAAAAAAAGAAAATACTCAAGTGGATTTCACCTTATTTACTTGATATTTTTTTTATTAATTAATGATATTATGTCAATATTATTGATACAGTATCACCATTACATTCAATATTTACTCCATGGAAAATGATTTGAGCAGAAAAAAAATTGAAATCAATTTTGTAATTGAAATTGCAATTTGTTTCAAAAGTAAACATGACATGAGAAATTTCGAAAACAACCAACATGTCAGCGATTGCGCTATTTTCATCAATGCCGAGAGTAGTCTAAGTTGGATTCAATAGACGTCGGTCAGACCCTTCTACAAGTCTCTTTGAACCGACGAACCAAATTGAAAAGTTCCCGGCAGTTCAGGCAGCCATCACCCTCTCGACACGTGTTCAAATAAGCCATAATTTTTCCTACACGTGTATGTCCTTTTTAACACGTTACACTAACTTTGCAGTCATGTCCCTGTAAATTTGCTTATTTTCATTCAGCCCATAGAACTTTTGGGCCTCTTTAATTTGTATATCAAAAAACAGTATCTGAAAATTATTTTTAGGAAGAGTTTTAAGAAAGTGTTTTTAAAAATTTTTAGATTGTAAAACCTGTTTGGTTATATATTTTTGAAAATAGTTTTAAAGAACAAAAATTATAAAATTTGTTTGGACAATAATCCACAATTTTCACCTCTCACTTCAACTCTATGTCTCTCTCTCTCTTTCACTGTGCATCAAGAATTGCTTGAATTAGTTACTGTGCATCAAGACCCACAACCACCACCGAATCACTGAAACCCAGAACCACCCAAAAACCCACAACCACCACCAAATCACTGAAACCCACAACTGCCGAACCTAGAACCACCACCGAAACCCACAACCACCACCAAAGACAACAACACAACTGTTGGGTAACAACCACAACAAATAGAGAGAAATAGGGAACGGTCGAGAGAGAGATTGTGAGAATGGTAAAGAGAAATACCTAAGTGACAGAAGTATTTTCAAGTCTTCAATTGGAGCCTCGACTTCGACTGTGAGAGAGAGAAAGAGAAACAGATAGGGAGGCGGATGAGAAGGAGGATTGATTATGTTTGAGAGAAATAGGGAGAGAGGAAGGAAAAAAAAAAAAGGAAACATATACTAGTTTTGCTGCTAAGGAGATTCAAAGGGCAGACATCATTAAATGGTTTTGTTCTCCGTGTTTTCACAATTTTCAGGATAAAACTCAGAAAACAAGCCAGCCTTGTTTTCTATTTCTTTGCTCCAAATCTCATTTTTTTTTTTCGAAAATTTGAGAACAAAAATGTTAACCAAATAAGTTTTGAGTGGTTTTGAGATTTTGAGAACAAAAAACAGGTTTACAAACCCAAACCAAACGCCCCCTTTGTTTTTGTATCATTTCTCTCGGTTCAAAAGGGGACGATGAGATTCGAATTCATAACTTTAAATCTAATAGTGGGAGCAAAAACTATTAGACCAACCACTAACCTCTGTTCAATGCTTGCGAAGATGCGTGAATAAACATATACAAATAGTCTCTAAACGCAAATCATTGTCCAATTAAATCCTTAATAAACAATGTTTCAATGTGATCCTTTTGAAACTCATTATGATCCCAATTATTTACGACAAACCATGTCAGTCGTTGGAACAAAGCTCGGTCTCAATTTACATGATCGGTATTGATTAATTTTTTTAGAAGAATAATGTTATCTTTATAATTTGTTGACTTAATAATGTGATTTCACTGAAATCACTAAATCAACACCAAGTATTGAACCGAAGGGTGTTGGAAGGGAGCCCCAAATGTCGAATTCAACTTTGATGTATTGCTTCCAAAAAGAGATTGAATGTCAATACTGCTGCAGTATAAACTGAAGGAGTGAGAGAGCTCCCCAATGTGCCTTCTGTACCCAAATTCTGGAGATTTGTTATGATCATTTGAAGCCTTATTTGAACTATCATTCGGCCACATAATCTTTAATTTTGTTCCCTGTAAATGGGTAAATGATCAATGGCAGCTAAAGTAGCTTAAACTTTAGGATTTCCTTTCTATGTACAGGAGTGTTAGATGTTATTTTCATCCTTTTTGGCAGCATGGGTTAGAAGATCGTCGAGTTGCAAAGTATATAGCTCAATATGCCATCAACTGTAGTAATGTGTGTTATTGGAGGGAGGCGATTCCGGATTTCTTGTTACCCTCCCTCCAACTTAATGTTTGTCGTTCCTAAGATGTTTTTAATAAAATAGCAACGTTTCTTATATATAAAAAAAAAATTGTAATAAAAAGGCCGTTGCCCTTTTACAAGTTGATGACAGGGAAATATGGAATGAAAAGATAAATAGGTGAACGTTTCTAACCCAATGTACTTGCCATTGCTCTTGCCTTCAAACTTCAAAGGTTCCCATTTGGCATTTGATTCCTTTTTTCTTTTTTTGCTAGGTAAAAAAAGAAGGACAACTAATAGATAATAATCCCTAGACGTGACAATGAGGGTCCCTCAACTGTAAAATGTCCGGTTAGAATTATATGTATTAATTCGGGTAGCTCGTCACCATAGTACCACCAAAGACAAACAACAAACTGCGATATTCCCGTGAATCGAACTTAGTTTGATAACCACATGAGAGTTAAGGACGACTTTAAACGAGTACGAGTTACCACTAGACCTCGTATGATTGGCATTTGATTCCTTGCTGGAATAATGTTCAGCACAAAGATTGAACTTGATCATCACAAGCTAGTTTATTATCACAATGCCTATTGCTTGCAAATACAAGCTGCTAAAAAAGTTTGATGCTCTTGCAATACACATTGTAAAGATGGACATAAAACTTCTATGTATGATTTGATGATTTTCAACACTTATCTTATAGACTTCTTCAGCATCCGAAGTCATAGGATACCAGCCCTTTCAGCTCGGGTCCGTTAAGTCTGTTGTTCTTAAAACTGAATAAAAGACAGAAGGCAGAAAAATGAGTTAAGAGTACCAAGAAATGAGACTAAAGTTAGCAATTAACATAGAAACAATCTTAGACGACTCGAAAGCATCACAATCCCTCACTAATATTTTAGTAGATAAGGCTATGCAGGCTCCATCTACAAAGGAGGGCTTCTACTCTTTTCCCCTATACAAATCCATTTATTGCAAAGAGTGGGAAGTATGAGCACAAACCCTCTCGGGTATTGGGTTAAAAACATGATTTGGGTATGTTTACCCTCTTGAAAATGGGTATGTTTTTTAGGAAATGCATATTTTAGAGTATCTCTACCATGTGTTTGAAGAAATGCCCAGATGAGAGCAAATATTGCCCTCTCACTCTGTTTACCCCGCCCCCCCTCCCGGGGGCGTTAGGAAGTCTTCCTAAAGTGAATGAGTGATAACAACTTTTCTGAGACCTGCTGGTGCGAATTTTACTCGAGGGATCACGAGGCAAACACGACAGAATATTGTAGTACTGTTTACTATGGTAGCTTGACAATAATATTCACCTCAAATTCCTCTAAAACAAAGGCATACTCTTTGTAGAACTGTATAGTATTAAGGGATATCAATTCAAAAGCAAGTGCATAACCGCACTTCTCAATCACGCCCTAAAAATCGATTATCCTTGTTAAGTGATCATGGCTGAGAGTACAACTACAAAGAATAAGTGTCAAAGTCAAGTTAGGCCAGTTATCAATTTGATCTAAGAAATGCAAAGAAAACATTCAACTGCTTAATGGTTTCCCCATCCCAGGACTTAAAACTGGTATATACTCGATTTCCAACGTATTTAAACAGGGGTGCAGTGTAATAATATGATACCTTTCCGTGGGAAAACTCCTAAAAGGACCATCGACTGGAATTGTTCCACAAAGGTCATTGTTAGAAACATCACTGCAACATTCCAAGTTTCAGAGCATAATTTATACAGTAATGACTATGAAACTAACTCTATTAAAAATGTTAACTCTAAACTTTGCATTCCTCATTATTATACATACAAGACTTTGAGGTTGGAGAGAGCAGTAAGTTCCCTCGGAATCGACCCTGTTAGCTTGTTGTCATTTAGCCGTCTGCACCATCAAATTACAGATGCAAATTGCAATCCTATCAACATATAATTATCAAGTGATAATTTACAAATTGCAGTAATAAAATAGACTTACAGAAATCTGAGAGACTTTAATTTGGCAAAGGACTTTGGGATTCTTCCCTCAAGTCTGTTGTTATACAAGTCCATGCTTATGAGGTTTTTCAAATTACCCAACTCCTCTGGGATTTTCCCTCCTATGTTATTACTATAAAGTTCCCTGCAAATCCACCAAGAAACTCATCCTTTGTCACCCCCCAAGGATTACTTGCATAAAAGATACTAACTACTAAACATAAACCCTGGTTGATTGGTGAGAAAAAGCAGGAAAATCTGAGAAATTAAATTTTGAATCAGTATGGTATATATGACCAAAATGAAAGAAAAAAGTAGACAGAAAACAACATAAACATGATATTCGAAAACCTATTGTTCTTTTTCTTTTTCCCTTTTAACAGTTTCTCATCAACCAAACAGAAAAGGGTATGGAGAAAAATAAAAGCATGAATCAAATCAAAGAGTTGTGGGAATACAGGTACTGTAGGTGCTTAAGTTCACCAAGCTCCGGACCCAAAGATCCAGAAATATTTGAATTGCCCAAGTCCCTGAAATTGGAAAGAAACAGTGAACTCTATAACTTTGTGTACAGAGAACCGAATTGTAATGAAAAAAAAAATCAGAAAAAGGAAGAATGAGTAACAGAGAGTGAAGATCTAATTACAAGCGAGTAACATGGTTGTGGGAGTCGCAGGTGACATGAAACCAAGTACAAGGATTGACAAGAGTAGGGTCCCAGCTATGCAAGACATTGGTGGGATCATGGAATCTGCTTCTCAAAGCATGCAAGGCATTTCCTGAAAACAAAAGAATCCAAAACAAGGAGATGGGTAAGATGGGTTCATGAGAAAATTCAATTACAAACCCCAAAAAGATGGGATTGTATGGACTGAAAATTGGAATCCTAGAGATAGTAAGTACCTTCAGAGTTGGTGGAGAGAGTGGGGGAGAGAGAGAGGAGGATGGGGATGAAGAACAAGGAGAAGAGGGAGGGGAAAGCCATTGTAGGGAGAGAGACGGCAATGGTGGAGCTCAAAGGTGAAAAGTGAGAATTGAAGGAAAATGCCCAGTTGTCCACAGGGAATGAGAGGGAGGGAGGGAGAGAGAGAGAGAGAGTCAGGTGGAGGGCAACTATTCGGCCAATCAGATCAACATTGTAATCAGTTAAGTGTACAGAGTAACAGAGGGAAGAAGTCACGCGTTTGGTGGTCAGTCTTGTCTTGAGCGTGTTTGGTGGGCCCCACTTAATGACTTACTTGGACTTCCAACGCTGCTGGAACTGGAAAAACTGGGCAGCGGTGGGGTCCAGTCTCATATCTCTCATGGAAGGCAACGATGGAATCTACAATTAATCCAGAAATATTAGTAGATTTAATTAACAAATTTGATCAATTTAATCTGAATATTACTAATTTACTATTGTAAGGGTATATATGAGTGAAAATTCAAGAAATTAATCATTTTAATGCAATTTAAAACTTTTGGACATTTTTTTTGTGAATTGCATTCTTTTTTATTTACAAAATATCTAAAAATTACAAAAAAACAGAGACGATAAGATTCAAAATCGTGACCTTAAGATTCAACAATAAAAATGATGGTTATTAAGTTAACCGTTAACCTCCAAAATACCTAAAGTTAAATAGAGCTAAAAAGCTTGTATAATAGGCCTACTTGTCGGGTTAGAAACGAGGGTCATTTGGAGGCCAATCATTTTTTGTAAATTTATTTGGACTTAAATACACTCAAAAAACTTGTTTAAAAATAAGTCTATTTTGATCTCTATTGTCCAAAATATCATCAATAGTTATATTTAATCAAAACTTGTTTGAAAAAACTAACAACTTCTAAATTGGAAATTGGAAATTGTATTAGTATTAACAACTCATAACTTGAAAATTGTGTTAGCATTAAAATTATGTTTCTATCATATATATATAGTAACATCAAACAGTAACACACTCAATAAAAAAATAATAATATCAAACAGTAAAATGCTCAATAAAAAAATAATAACATCAAACAGTAACATGTTCAATAAAAACTTAATTAAAAATTTAATGATTGTAATAAAGTGACACCCTCACAATAAAGATGAACCGTAAACTCATAACAAAAACGAACTCTAAACTTATATATCATAAGTTCGAAATTTGACAATTTTTTTGTGGCCAGACATGAATTATTTAGACCCGATGTGACCTTTGATAAGTGGATGTCAAATCTGCAATCTGAACCGAAAAAAAAATTAGTTGCAATCCAATAAAACAACTCGAATAGCCTGAATGCAATATGAAAAAAAGGGAGAAATTACAAATAAGTTATTTTTTTTCTAAAAATATCTATTAAGTTCTAAAAAAATCCATTAAGCCCTTTTTTCGTTGCCTAGGTTTCACATTCGGAATAGCCCAAAAGAGAATTTTACTTTAAAAGAAAAGTTTAGAATTGAAACAAATTATAATATTTATGAAATTTAGTACTTTATTCAAATAAATTAACATTAAGACTTCATTGGTATAAAATATGGTAAATTTCACTGACAACCCCTGAATTTAAGTCTTATTTCACTAACAAGCAAAAAAGATGTGATGTGATGATTTATTTTCTTATGAATTGCCAAATTTACCATGACCATATAAAACAAGTTTAAAGTAGTATTAAACATCCTTTTAATATTAATTAAATTAAATTAAATGCTTATAGAATTGAATATAATATTTCCTATAAAGAAAATGTATCAAATAAAATGTTAATTTTTAAAAATAATATTAATTTGATAAAACTAAATTTTAAATATAAAAATTAAATGACCATTTGGTATTGATTTGATGAAATTTGATAATGCACAAGTTGGGTTTGCACATCACCTATCAAGTGAACAATAATAAATACAGTAATAAAGTAGAGAGAGGTAAAAACACAAGCAAGACAAGGATTTATAGTGGTTCGGTCAACGTGACCTACGTCCACTTTGAATGGCTAGGGTCGCCGGAGTATTTTATTACTTTAAGGTATGCAAGGAGAGTAGGGAGATTCAAGGTATGAGAGTTACAGAGATGTGCTCGACTGAGTGTGATCTATCCTCTAAGTATTGACGGAGCTTACAATTTATAGTCACCTCATAACAAATTTAGGCGAATTATTAGTAACTAAGTGGCTAATCTAGTGGAATTGGCGCCATTTTCTCAATTGATGAGACAGTTACAGTGATCTCCATAGGATTCGGTCAAATAATGACGTGGGGGTTGATTCTTTCCAATGCGACGTGGATGAGACTATTGAATGACCATGCATGCTCTCCTGCTGATGTAGCTCCTCGAATTGATGAGCTTGACCGGGCGTGAACCACTTTGGGTTGGACTTGCTGGATCTCTTGGAGTTGGGCTATTAATTCAGACTGAGCTTATAACATGAGTTAGACCATTGGGCTTGACCCATCAAAATTGAATGTTAATATGAAATTCAATTAAAAAAATGATGTTAGTTTGATAAATTGGATGTTAAATTAATAAAATTAAATGTTAATTTTGGATTAATTTGATGAAATTGATTTGGGGTTAATTTGATGAATATTAATTTGGTGTTAATTTTATAAAATTGAATATCGATTTGATGAGATTGAATATTAGTTTGCAGAAAAAATTTTTTTTTTATAAAATTTAAGATCAATTTCATGCTAATTTGATAAAATCTTGTATTAATTTGATAAATTTGATAGTTAATTTGATATTAATTAGATCAAATTGAATATTAATTTGATGAAGTTTAATGTGGTTTTGATTAAATAGAATGTTAATTTAATGTTAATTTTATGAAATCGAATATTAATTTGGTATTAGTTTAATAATATTGAATGCTAATTGGATGAATGTGAATGTTAATTTGTTAAAATTTAAAATTTAATATTAATTTGATAAAATTGAATATTAATTTTAGCGTTAATTTGATAAAATTAACTATTATTTAGATAAAATTTAATATTAATCAAATAAAATTAAAGGTTAATTTGATAAAATTATAGATTAATTTTGTATTAATTTGAGTCAGAATAATTAAATAAAATAGGAGTTCTAGTAATGATAATTTAGTAAAATTACATATTATGTTTATGTTAGTGATATTTAAAAAATTAGAATAGATATTAGTGAAATATGAATTAAATGTCGAGAGTGTCAGGGAAATTTAACCTATAAAATAAAAATAATTATAGAAAAAGTAATATTTATTAATAATTTTTCAAAAAAAAAAAACTCGTAACTGTCTTGTCACGATCAAAGCATTTCTCTTCTTTGGAAATATCCACTGCACTTTCCTATGAAATTACATCCTCTCTTTCTCTCACAATCAGTCGTTTCAGGCTTTCAGCTACTGCTTCTTGGAAGGTAAACCTATCCTTCGCTGCTCTTTCCGTTTTCTCTCTCTAAATTCGATTCGTATATCTACGTATATATAGCGACCCTGATTGATATACGGTATTGAATTACAGGAAAGAAAGAGAAAATTGTGAAAGTTGTTGTTGCATGACGAGCGCATCGGAGCTATTCTACAACAGGAGGTCTCGTTTGGGTCGAATCACCAACCCAATCGACCTAGGCGGAGGTTTTGTTTCCTCTATCGATCGAATTTCTCACCACAATCACAACCCCAACCCCAACCCCAACAATCGTCGCAACAATTCTCGTCGTGATCGACACAACGTGGACGGCTCTGATCATCTCCGGCCGTCTCCTAATCTCAGACATTACTCTCATCGCACCCCTCCTTTTGTAAGTCCCAAATGTTTTAGTTCATTCATAGACGTGTTTTGTTATGCTTTGTTGATTGATATTTGTGAAAAAATTGAAAGTGGTATTATTTGTTTAACCATGTGTCACGGGCGGCTCAACAGTGTTATCAAAAAAATTTGGGCTCTAGGCCTTATTTTTAAAAACACTAATGCTATTGAAACATAATTGAAGGACATAATTTGGGGACATAATGAGTTGTCACCAATGAAATGATACTGAAATGTATTTAATGATGGGTCCCATTGTAGTATTAAATGAATTCATTATTATATCATTGGTGACAACTCATTATGTCCCCAAATTATGTCCTTCAATTATGTCCCAATAGCATTGCTCTTTTAAAAAAAGTCCCAAATTTTTAAATATAATAAATAGTCCATAAAAAAAATTAAATTCATAAATATTTTAAGCCTTACAAAAAGACTTTATAAAAACACAAGTTCAATAAAAAAAATTTAAGGCCTCACTTTTTTTTTTTTTTTTAACAGCCAAAACATCAGTCATATTTCATTAAGTAGGAAAGTTTTGATTACAATCAGACAAAAGAAAAACCTTAAGCTCAGGGGGAGGGGAGCCTATCCAATCCAATGGAAGTGTATTGTTTAGTTTGCCCGCTGCCACCCAATGAGCAGCCTTGTTATAGGCTCTAGACTTGTGTAAAAAACTAAGATTATGTACCCTAGCTAAATGTCTAATATCGTTAATAACAATGCTAATCTCCCACGTGGGAACGTCTTCATTGGAGCTCAGTTTGATGATGTTCTGGCAGTCGTTCAGAATCGTTGTATTGACGATCAACTGGGCTTCGGCAAGGAGGCAGGCTTGTCCAACAGCCTTGAAGGCCTCACTTCAAGAAGGACTCATAATTTATAAGTGTGCAATAATAGTCTAAACAAAAAATTTAAATTCATGTCCAAACAAAAAAATTCAACTTAAGTAGATTGGACCTATTAATTCAGCTGTGAAATTAAAAGGCCTAAAATTTATTTTTTCAAATAAAAAAAAAAAAAAAACTAACCGTAAAACTAAAGCTACTGAAAAATTTAGTTTTAACCCTAAAAAAAGTCAAGTTTAAACTTACCATCATAATTTCTCAATCATTCTTTCTTTCTCTTACCATTAACTTCAAATATGGTAACAAAAACTTGAATATAAAATTTTAGTTAATATTTTTGTATTTAAAAAAATTAAAAATTAAATTTATTATTAATATTAAAAATAAAAAGACATCATTATTTCTGCTTTAGGTCCCAAAATATCTCGCGCCACCCCTGCCATGTGTTCAATGCTCATACCTTAACCAACAGAAATCTAATTATAACGGGTAATCCCACATTAGATTTTGTTAAGTCGTGGCACCAATGTACCTAAAGAAGCTAAAGAAAGACTTATCCAAATTGACTTTTCCAAACCACCATCCAAATTGACTTTTCCAAACCACCATCCAAATTGACTTTTCCAATCTCTCAAACAAGCTAAAGAAAGATTAGACTGAGAATGGTGTGAAAGGAGCTTACATTTGCATGTCTTACTGCATCAATGAAAGATGTGAAGATGCTACTTTGAGCCCTCTGGCCAATTGGGTGGTCTTGCGCTAGATGATGGAATTATTAGCCTCTGTTACTTCAATCTGCCCTTGACAGTCAAAAAAGGAGGTCGTAATAATCGTTCACATTCTCTTCCGCTCGTGAGAGGCCCAGCTAGTAGCACACTGGTTTTGCATCATTTTGATTTTATCTCTAAGTGTTTCCTACTTGTTTTGCTTCTAATTGGGTTCACGCGTGGTTGAAGTGATGGAAAATTTATTCAGTATGAAATCCCTGCGAGTTGCTACTGTTTCTATGCAAATGTTGCTCTTTTCGAAGCAGTTATTATGAGTCATTACGGAGAATGAGACGATTTTGTACTCACCCTCGTGTTGTATTTTAGCATATCCAGGAGCATCACCCAGTTCATCTCGATCAAGTTAGCAGCCAATCTGCTTCAGGCAACACTGTCACCACACAAAATATTGGTGGCATACATGCGAGACAGAGGTATAGTGGGAATGATAGGCTTCCTGGAGCTGTGATACTTGCGAGGGAAAGGCTTCTTCAGAGATTAAGAAGTGTTTCCGAGTCTGGAAACAGGTCAGTGCTCTCAGAACATACAAGTTTGCAATTTCTTCAAGCTTGTTAATATTTCAACTTCTGTGATTGCAAATTGGATTGTGTCCGCTAATTTGATTTTTTCATGCAATACGTGGACAAACAATTGGTTTTCTAAAATGTAAGACCAATGACTCCTATCATTTCAGGAATTGAATCGTTAATCAGCTTGTTGGAAGATATATACTTGTTTTGGATTGCAGTGAATGGGTACTTAAAATCTTGAAATAAGAGGATCTTTTCTTGAAATAAAGTTGTAGGCTACTTCCCAAACGTTTTCCTGAAAATGGGTGTCTCAATTTTATGGGCTGTGGCAAGCAATAGTTACCTTGCTATATGTGCTTTCAAAGTCACTTGAATCCTTAAATTTCTCTTCCCTCACGCATAAATCAAACTTAGGGTAAATTGGATGTTTTTTCAATTTTGGGCAGGCAGAGCAACCGGGCTTCATCAGGCATTTCTCGCAGTGACCTCACTGTCAGTGATGACTTTAGGCTTGTTAATGCTGATGACTGGGAGACTGAAGTATCAAGGGACTGGCTAGCTGAAATCACTCCCCTCCCTCGCTTGAACTCTCAAATAGACCAGCTACTTGTTGTGCAAGAAACAACGAAGAGAACGCTGGGACTCAGTCAAGAGGCCCTGGACTGTCTGCCTGTGGAAGTTTTCAGAACAGAAAAAGTTGATGGAGGAACAAAATTAATGATGTTGCGGGACTGTAGTATATGTCTGGAGAATTTCCTGGAGGGAGATGAGCTCATATGTTTACCATGCGGGCATAAATTCCATTCCTGTTGCTTGTATCCCTGGGTTCGGACTTGTGGTGATTGTCCATATTGTCGAACAGGTGTATTGGTAAATAGAGCAATAAAAGGATCTTAGTATCTTTTATTGAGATTTCAGACATGGGTTTTTTTCCTCGTGGCATTTTAACCAAATAGAAGACATATTCAGTACCTAACTTGTGATATATCTTGAATCTAGTTGTAAACAGGGCATTGCTCGAACACTACTGTATCTTTTGTCCGTTGGCTTGTCATTGTATCTCCGTTGGTAGTATGTGAATGATCTCAGGTAGCACCGTAGCAGTTGTTTAGGTGTGTCGTCAATATTTGAAAGGAAATTTCTTGTACTTTCTAGCTTGCCAGAATGGTTTTGTTTCTGGAATTGCAATGAGCGAGCTTCTCTCGAAGCGTGGAGAGGCCCCATGCGAAAATGTTACATGAGGCTCATTAATATTCATTCAGTAATAACAGTAGTATTAAATAGTAATTAAAATGTTTATTTAAGGGCGCAATTCGAGAGGCATCTCATTGAAGAGAGTGAATGTTTCTTATTGTTGTCAACCATCTCGCCATTCTAAAGGAATGTAAGGGATGACTTTTTCTGTACATTCTTACCCGACCCTACATTCCTTACTTTAGAAAGGAATGAGATAAGGGTCGACTGTTCTTATCTTTTCTAACCCTAAGTTGTCCCATTAAAATAATACAATTTCTAAGAGCATCTCTAACTCTGATTCAAATTTATACTCAAATTTAAATTTGAGTAAAAAAACTCAAAAAATTTGCTCCAACTTTTGACTCAAACTTACACCAAATTAAGGGAGACTCATTTTTTTACTCAAATCAAAAGAGACTCAAATCCTTACCTACATTTTTAATGGTGAGATTTACTATCTTTTAAAGATTTAATGGTCATCTTTACTCTCATTTAATTTTGGGTTTGCCCTCATTTAAATTTGAATTTCTCTTTTTTTAAATTTGAGTTTGTCCATCGGAGTTTTTTGTATCAAATCAAGTTTTTTTACTCAAATGTTAATTTAAATTTGAGTTATGATTAGAGATACTTTAACACATTTTCCTAAAACTAAACTTTTGTGGTGTCTTATCAATCCCCAATTCCTTAGTATGGAGTCACTTTCTTTGCCCGACTTTTCTTTTTACCTTATCCATCCCATGTAGCATGGCGATAGAAGTCACCTCTACTATCGAGTGACCAATACAGTATCGGTACCCTAGCTCCGAAAAACTATTTGTTTTGCCTTTTGAGATACAACATACTAATTAAAATTATAAATTCAAAATTTAAAAATAAAAATTGAGTTAACTGAAATCAAATATGGAGATCAAATGTAATGATACATGCTATTTTGTTTAAGATAAATAGAAACATAATTGGAAATTAGTTTAGTTAATAAAATGAATTTTTTTTTTCTGAGTGAATATAAAAATAGAAATTTATAAAAGTTGAATGGTCATAAAATAAATAAGACAACTTGATAGATATTGTAGTGAAACATGAATATTTTTAAATAATAAAATTTAGTAAGGCAACTACAGTTAATTAATTTTAGATAGTACACTATTTTTACTCACTATATTTTATAATCATTCTAGTAATTAAAAAATAACCTCAAATTTTGACTTATAGTAATATAAAATTATTATTCATACATATTATACGATAGACAATTGATTTAAATAATAAGACTGCAAGATGATAATACATATAATATAAACATCGAATGAGATAAAAAACTTAGGTTGAATTCTAGGGTCTTAACTTTTTTTAACAGAGGTTCTGAAATTTGTACAATAATGCTATTTATACTTAATTTAAAGACTAAATATATTGGATAAATAGTGAATTTTGTTTAAAGTTAACTCTCGCTGCTAATTCAATGGTTAAAATGCATTGAATATTTGAATTATTTCCTAAATTTTAGATTATATACAATTATTTTTTGGACTTGATTACGGTACCGAAATTTGTTTTTGGTACCGTACCTCTACCTTTTACTACTTTAATGAGTATTTACTATTTTTGTGGGTGTTTTTACTTTTTATTATTTTTGTGGATATTTTTACTATTTTTGTGGGTGTTTTTATCGCATTTGTTATAACTATTTTTATAACTTTTTTCGATACAAAAATAGTTACCACCTTTGTAGATGATTTATCATATTTGTTGGTGTTTTTAGAATATTTATGGATATTTTTATTACTCTTGTGATAATTATTTTTATAATTTTTTGGGTACCACAACAATAATAAAAGCACCTAAAAATATGATAAAAACTAGGTGTGTCAAACGTGTTGGGTTAGATTATTTCGTGTTGGGTTGATTTCGAGTTTGTGTTGAAAATTCCAAAACACAAATCTGATATGTTTAATAATCGTATCGAGATATATAAACATTAACATGACATGACTATTAAACAGGTTACCTAAACCGGACCTGTTTAACACACATAACATGTTTCTACACATGTTCATTACAATTAAATACATCATTTAATCATTCATCCAAAATTTTAAATAATTTTTTCACCAATAACATATCACATATTATCAATGAAACTAACTAAAATACATTCAAGTTTAAACTCAAAAATTAAAGCAAGAACTATACTAGTATAAGGTTGTACGCGATGATTTTCACACAATAGATACAAAGACAGATCTCTCCCTCGGTGAACTCGTGTTTACCTCGAAAGTCGACGATCCCAAGACAATGGAATAGTCAAGATGGTCGTTAGGGCCTTAGGAGTGGTGATAAATTGCTTTAGGGGTTATCCGATCGGTTCCGACAACTAAAAGAGATTTCTAGTACACAAAAAGTGGGTTAGAAGGGCGCCAGAATGTTTTCCGACGTATCCCTTCCGACGATCAAGTCAGTTCTTTGAGAGAGGGGAAGAAGAAGACACTGTTTTGTGTTCTTGAGATGTCAATTTGCGTACCTTTGCATTACATTTTTTAGAGCTATTTATACCTCCAAAGCCTCATCATTGCTGAGGGTTTAGGCAATAGGTAGAGCCCAGACATGGGGCAGTATGCCCCCTATTTTGCATGGGGGAGACCCTGTCATTAATTGCTCGGACTCCCGAGCATTTAATACTCTTTCTTTAATGTTGATGTATTAAATGCTCGGGTCCTAGAGCATTTAATGCTCCTTCTTCTCTCGGCTTTCCCGAGCCATCGTGAATGTCCCATCAACTGAGGGTTTATTAAATGCCTGCTTAAGTTGGTCATATGTCAGCAGGGGTATTATTGTCTTTTTTACCCCTCATCCTGTACTTTATGCCATGTGTCTAACTCCTCTTGGTTGAGTGTCTTGTTCTCTCTACCATTCTGACTTTATTGGGGAAGGTAAACCAATGATTCACAGCATGTCCCTGAGATTGATGTGTCGTAATTGTCAGTGACCCCTCCAGAAGAGGAGATGACGTGTCTGCAATTAGTCCTTAGAGTCTCTTAATGTATGGAATGCATGGACCCACCAGGGAACAGGGGGTGCCTTGGTACCGAGGGGCACGTGGTTGCATCAGAGAGAAGGATGTGCCCTCGGTACCAAGGACACGTGACTTCATGGAAGAGAAGGATGTTCCCTCGGTGCCGTGGACACATGGCTTCATCAGAGAGAAGGAAGTGCCTCGGTGTCAAGGACACGTGTCAGAATCCTATCATTTTTTAGAAATGTCCCATCAAAGGTCATAATAATGTTAATAATTATACTGTCAATTACTATTGTAAAAATAATAAATAATAATGTTAAAATCACATCAGTTATATATAATAGACAAATTATATTGTTATAAACGGGTTAAACTGGTTTATAATAGGTTAAGTAGAGTTCGTGTCTGAATCATGTCAACCCGTTTAAACTATGTGGGTTAATTAGATTAAAATCGGGTTGATCTGATTTTGACATGAACTCGATATAATTTTTTTTTTTCGTATTTAAACGTGTTGACCCATTTTTACCTATTAATTTTATATTCGGTTCATGTTGTGTCAAAAATTGACAACCTTAATAAAAAATTAAAAATAATTATAAATAGATGTATGGTACAAAAAAAGAATATTTCCGTAACATAGTTAATTCCTTGTTTTTCAAGCATATACGTTGGGCAGGCACTGGGATCATCCTGTCTTTGTCCCCTCCTCGCCCGACCATCTCTGTTTTGTTCACCATTGCACATCAACCGGCTTGGCATTCGTCACACAGCTCAAGCTCATTTATCAGGTAAATCCGCCATTGCGGAAAGTTCAATCAGAGAAACACAAACGTTCAAGATGTTCAAGCCAATTCAATTGTAAGTTTTTTCAGAGTCTATTTTGATGGCCATCTCCAACTTCCCGAACCCAATAAAAAAAAATTGCAAAATTAATTATAATTTTTTTAAAAAAATAATTATAGGGCGCATGAAGTGCCACACTCTTTGTGGGGATTAGACCTGAGCGAACCGTAAATCCGAACGTCAAGAATTTTGATTGTTGTTAGTGTCTCTTAAACTAAAAAATTCAGCCTTTTAAAAAAGAGAGTATAAAAGAGGGTCGCACCTCATTGATCTATAGATGAAGTGCCAGCACATCATTCTTGTATTCCCAAATTGTTTTTATATGGTATAATCCCATAGTCGAACAATCGCGAAGAAATCAATCCAATAAAAAAAATACTTATATTTGGATTCTTATGTTTAATTCGAGAGCATACAATTGCCAACTGTAAACAATCACATGAATTGTTCAACCCTTGAATGAAATATAAAAAAATTAATACTTATTGTTTTTTCAAGTGATTCTAAATATCTGAATTTTACTCTTGCAAATTAGTCTAAAATGACTTTGCCTTGAAGTGATTTCTCGTTACCAAAAAAAGAAAAAAGAATGGACGCATGGTTGCAAGTTAATTTAATCTATATATTAAGGAAAAAAAAAAAGACTTTGCGTATTTATTATTTATTTTTAAACGTGAAAGAATTTGGTTGACAATAATCCCATTCCAAGATTAGACTGTCAAACAACTGTTTGAAGCTTTAACAACAATTAGAATTCTATGGACTTTGGCCAATGGTAATTACAAATTTGGAAATGTCATTCTCATGGTCCAAAGAGAATGGCTAGCCACCCCACCACCAACCCTTAAAATCTCTTTATAGGTTTGTTTAATTTGGTCTCACATTTAGTCAGTCTAGTTTGAATCTTTAAAGTCTACATTGACTACTTATCTTGAATCAAAATGTTAGAAAAATTCATTATTTTCCTATTATTGTATTGCATTGATTATACTTTTTTATCCTTTAAGTACCACTCAATTTTCAGTTTGCTATTTTAATTATTTTGTATCAAATTTTATTTTCAAATTTTAGAAGTTAGTTATGTATCTCAAACTCTTAAAGTTCAAGTTAAAATTGAGTAATTTTGCAGTTACGTTAAATTTCGCATTCTGTATTTTAAGTTATAAAATACGGTAAAACAAATCACTCAAAATGTCATCATTAAACAGTTATAAAAGTGTATTTTAGAGTTAGAATACGTGGAGAACAAGTTTACTATTATCACCCAAAAAAAAATAAAAAAGAAAACAAAAGCACAAAATAGAAAAAAGAAAGAAAACAAAAGCACAATGCTTTACAAAAGGGGAACTATGGTTTTCATTTGAAAAAATGAAAAGAAAAGGAAAAAAAAAAAAGAAGTCTTTTTCCTAATTTTTAATTAGAGAATTTATAGGGGGCGGCAGAGGTAAATTAACTAGAAAAATGGGGTCCTGGTATGAAATCAAAAACTTCATAAACGCGTAGTATAAACTGGCAATGACGTGACCGAGTTCAGTCTTCTTCTCACGCGGCATCTCCGAGTCTTCCTCCGTTACCTATCTCCTCCGTTACGCCCACTCAGCACACGCTCTCTCTCTCTATTTCTCTCTCATATAAACCTCAAAGCCATTGGAAAAACACAACCTATTACCTTACCGTTTACACTGTCACCATTTTCACAGGCAGATATAGAGAGAGAGAAGATCGAAGATGTTACGATCGTGTTGCCGACCGTTGGAGAGATGTTTTGGGAGGCGGAGCAGTGACGGACTGTTTTGGCACATGGATTTGAAGCCTCACGCTTCCGGAGACTTCTCGATCGCCGTCGTTCAAGCCAATTCGAGCCTCGAAGACCAGAGTCAAGTCTTTACATCGCCGTCGGCTACGTATGTCGGAGTCTACGACGGCCATGGTGGCCCCGAAGCTTCTCGCTTCGTCAACAAACACCTATTCTCTTATTTACAAAGTAATAATCCTTTCTCGCTCTTTAAAGTTTAAACCCTAGCATATCACGTACAGATGTGATATGAAGTTTTTAAATTTGCTCTCTGTGCGAATTGTTTCCTTGCCGATCATGAATTTTCGAAACTGAAAACGTTTATCTCTTTGTTCACACTCTCTTCGTGTATGTGATATTTTCCCTCTGTTTAATGCTTGCTACAATTTTTTAAGAATTTAGGAATTTTCAAAATGTTTCTCGCTGACGTTATTGATTAAGCTGTTTACCTGTGTGTGTTTGCGTGTGATTTTTTCTCCCCTAAACATGTTGGTCAACGTAAACTACTGTATTATCTAGTGTTCTCCCTTTTTTGTTTTTCGGAATCAAGTGTTTTTTATATATTTTCTGTGAAAAATGAAAGATGGTTCGTTTCTATGATCACTGTCCCTCCAACTGAAATTTGTAATCCAATGTGTTGTAGAATTTGCTACGGAATACGGGGGAATGTCCGCAGATGTGATAAAGAAGGCATTTAATGCGACAGAAGAGGATTTTGTCCGTCTAGTGAAGCAATCATTGCCGCTTAGACCTCAGATTGCTTCGGTTGGATCGTGTTGTCTTGTAGGTGCAATCTCGGATGGTGAATTGTTTGTGGCCAATCTAGGAGACTCGAGGGCTGTTCTTGGTCGGAGAGTTTTGGAGGACCCAAAGAGTACAGTGGTGGCGGAACGCTTGTCCAAGGATCATAATGTCTCATGTGAGGAGGTCAGGAAGGAGGTGGAGTCACTTCATCCCGACGATTCGGCTGTTGTGGTCTATTGCCGTGGAGTATGGAGAATTAAAGGCATAATTCAGGTAGATTGTTTCTTCTTATTGCTCTGTTTTTCTTGGTCCCTGATCAATCTACTGTATCAACAGCTTAGATTTAGTAGTTGTCACTTGTCAGGAAAAAGCGAAAGATATATGTCTAAAATTTATTGTCAAGTCTTTAACCATTTGCAGTTTGACTATTGATATTTGATACCATTTAAATGGTTCTGCTATTTGATTTATCGTGGTTTGTAACTTCTTTATGTTTGTTGGCAAACTTAAAATTAAATGTTCGGTTATCTAGTTATATTCCATGCTCTTATCTTGACATATTCCTTTTGCTTTATGAAAAGAGGTTTACCTTGCATCGTATACAAAGCAAAATCAGCTGCATAGACCTCATTTATTATGGTGTCTTGTTCTGCATATTGATTTTCCTTGGTCTCTTGCCTTTTGCTTTATGAGAGGTAGCATCATAAATGGTAGTTAAGTTTGTTCTAAAGGGGTTCCCTACTCTTCCAGGAATCACATGCTCTGCCCCTTGGTGCACTGTCTCATGCAGCTGAAGTTAAGAGTAGCATGTTTTCCTTGCATGAGATATACATGAAGATTTCATAAAGCAAAATGTTGTGATTCTATTGAAATTTTATTCCTCTTTACATCTTTGCCATCCGGAAGACCCTTATGGCTATAAATTCACATGATGCTCATGTGACTACTAAGATCTTATTTTTGTTTCCTTCCATACACTTTGAGGTAGGCATGATGTTCTGTTATGGATCAAAGTTTATGTATGCCTTTTCCCGCTGTGACTTTCCCCCCCCCTTCTTTTAGCATATGTCCGTCCATATAGAAAACATTTTTTAAAGTTGCTAATTTGAACATTTTGCTCTTTTCAGGTGTCAAGATCTATTGGTGACGTCTATTTGAAGAAACCTGAGTTTAATAGAGACCCAATTTTGCAGCAATTTGGAAACCTAGTCCCTTTGAAAAGGCCTGTTTTGTCAGCAGAGCCCTCAATCATTAAAAGAAAGCTTAAGCCACAGGACTTATTCTTGATATTTGCCTCAGATGGGCTATGGGAACAGTTGAGTGATGAAGCAGCAGTGCAGATAGTATTGAAGAACCCAAGAGCTGTAAGTGCCCAGATATCTCTAGACATTATTATTTTATGGCATATGAAGTTGTAGCAATCTTGCTTACATTTGCCAGTTTCAAGTTTGTTTTCAGTGAAGCAGCTAGCTTGATTGAATACCTCTTTTGCAATTGATCCCACACTTTGTTGCCATTAATTCATTCTGAAAATTGGAAAGGATTGGTCAGATTTTAATTTCATGCTTGTAAATAAATTATTTCATCACCAAAGTAAACACTGTAGAAATTGAGTAGAAGTTCGTATTGAAACCCCGAATCCTGCCACAATCTATATCTGATCAAAAACCCAGTTGATTGAGTAAGAGAAACATGATTCAAAAGCAGGGGCGGCTCAAGGTAATTTGAGGCCTAAAGCGATAATACTAAATGAGACTTTTTTATTTTTAGTATTATTTTAAAAAAAAATATTTTTAATTTTTTTTAAGTGAGCGAGGAGGATGTGATATTTTGTTATTGTTTTTTAAGAGAGAGAGAGAGAATAAATGTGAGTAAATATGAGTTGATTTTTGAATTTTTTTGTATTTATTTTTTAAATTTTTGATTGTTGAATTTCTAATGTTATGAATTAAATTGTAGGCCCAAATTATTGAAATTATAATTTTTTGATTGGGCTTAAATTTTTTGTGGCCTTTTTGTAAGACCTAAAATTTTCATGGATTTAAATTTTTTATGTGGACTAGTTATGTATCTAAAATTATGGGGCTTGTAAAAATTTGGGGCCTAAAGCCCATGTTTTTTTTTAATAGTGTTGGGCCAGCCTTGTTCAAAAGGTCATACCAAATGTTATGAGATTGCTCCTTGTATGTTTAGTTTTTATTTGACATTTGTCAAAATTCCCTTTGGCAATAAGCATAACGCGCTGCTTGTGATTTGTGAAATACTTGCAGGGAATAGCCAAGAGATTGGTAGGAGCTGCCCTTCAGGAGGCTGCAAAGAAGAGGGAGATGAGATACAACGACATAGTGCAAATCGAGAAGGGAATTAGGCGGCATTTCCATGATGACATTACTGTGATAGTGATCTATCTTGATCATCACAAAGGCCGCCCCACCAATCGGAAATCTAAGCAAGGAACTCCTGGCGGCATTACTGCTCCTGTCGACATCTTTTCATATAATTCAAATGAACTCGTGGAAAATCCATATGATTAAGAGTTTATAGAATCCGATGTATGGTCGCATACTTACAGAATTATGAGTAGAGTTTAGATGATAATTCACATACACAACTAGGTCTGTTATGTTGAACAGAACAGGATTTTTTTGTGGAGAATACAGGAACGGTGTAGATATTGCCTTGTGGGATGCTCACAAGCACATGGCTGTTGGGTTTTTCGTGTGAAGTTATGACTGCGTATACCTTTGTTCTTTTGTTATTGATTTTACTTGGTGATCAACAGAACTCTCTCTCTCTCTCTCTCCTCTGCCTGATTATTTGCCCCACTCCTCCTCAAGACGGGAAATTAAGTTCTACGACAAAGTTTCATTTTAGCACTTTCATGCGAGAATACTGGAAATCAAAATTCAAGAAAATTCAAATAAATTAAATAACTTTGGAAATATTCATGTTTCTGGGAGGTAACTTTGACTTGTCTACATAGTTTGACTCGACCTATCAATGATGCCCTTATTTTCCAAGTGGAGCCCCCTGATTGGCCTTCTTGGGCGGTGGATAGGGTATCCATTTGTCATGTTTTCAAGGGGGTTTGCACTAGATTTGTCTCTCTGATTGAACCCGACGACTGAGCGGAGCTATTTGGGGTCGCTCGGGGTCAACACTTGGATGATACCCTACTCGGGGCTTTCCCTGATTAGTTCATACATGGGGTCCCTCTGTGTTCTAGTCTACGTGGGTGGGTGGGTGGGTGACTAAGGTGACAATCTTCACCAAATATCTCATCAACTGAAAAACTGATGTCAGTGGATCATATGAAAATAGGGGGCAGGGTGACTCTATCTACGTGGAATCACTCCTCGTAGACTTTTTCAATATCTTGTGCTAGGGAGAAATGTGCATATGGCTGACATGCTGCAGCGCCGGCCGGATGAAAATTGGGGTCTTAAGCGAACATCTTAAATAGGGTCTTTAATAATTTAATATACTATAATATGATCTATTTTATTTTTTTATATTATTTTCACCTTTATTTGTTTCACTTTAAAATAACTTAATGCTCATTGCACGGGTACGTTCTTATAGTATGTTGAGATAGCGATCTGCTATATGATGAATCTAAAACAATTAAAGGATTAAGAAAGGGGTCAGATGAACACTCGGCTAATCCCCCCCGAAACTCAAGTCAATCGATATAGAAGTCATTAGCATTGTATATTTTCTAAATTCGAATTGCGTGCCTTAGTTCAACTTTCTAAGGGGTATTTATATTTGAGCTAGCAATGATTCAAGAACCTTTGAGTCTCATCTCAACATTTAAATGACTTGCACTCGTATCTATGCATAATGAGTGCTATCCCATCAAATCCTCTTAAGACTGATTCGCTCAGGCGATCGGACCTTTGCTTAGGACACGCCGAGCCTTTATGCCCCTATCCCCGGTCATTAAATACCGATGTTCGGTGCTTGACACTTATGCCCGAGCGTTCATTGCTAGGGAATAAGTACCGCTCGGGTTTCATCGAGGACATGAAGTCGGTGTCACGATAATTAATGCCTTGTAATGATGACTGTCCTCACATTTCTCGAGGATCTAGATGCGTGTTTAATGACTTGCAGCCACTCAAGAACCTATTTAATGAGCTGTCATATTTCCTTTAGGGAAATACTATGTATCCCAAATTTGTAAACCAAATTTTCATCCCAAATGAAGGAGAACCGTTGGATGAGTGGGTTCCATTTAAAAAAGTTGATAGAACCCACTCATCCAACGGTTCCCCTTCATTTGGGATGAAAATTTGGGTTGCACATTTAGGATACATAGCATTGCTCTTTCCTTTAATGCTAGGCCCTGATGGGTGTACTCGGATTCCCAGAGGTTTGAACTCCTCGGCGCCTCATCTAGGCACCCTTTACAGTCCATAACGGCTATAAATGTCCACGTGTCAACTCGGGGCTACTAAGCCGCCTAAAGTCTCGTCACTCATTATAATTTTTTTGTACAATTATTTCATTATTTATGATTATGTTAAATGTGATGGATTGTTCAACCACTACGTCTTTGCTTCAAGTTATTGTCATATTTTTTATATTGTTGGCAACAAATATATCAATGGCTCTCCATTTTCAGATTAAATTCATCATTCATTTTTTTTATGCATTTCATATGGCGATTTATATTTTATAATGAACATATTCAAGCAAAAAAAGATTTTTAAAAATAAAAATCTAAATCAATAAGTAACATTACTAAGATTGAAATTTAACGTATTACCTAATTTAGTAAAAATAAAATAATTTGATTTGTTAATGTTATTTTTGATGAATAATGTCATTATGTTTATTTTAGGATAAATTACACTAACACCCCTGACATTTGGCTTTATTACACGGACACCCCCTCACTTTTTCAAAATTACACTGAGACCCCACAAAATGAACGCCGTTAACGGCACAAACAAAAAGTCTATTTTACCCTCACCTTAACTACCCATTAAGACCCAAACCCAATACCCAATACCCCTCCCCCGAAAATTGACCCCCTTCCCCCATACACATTCTCTCTCTCTCTCAAAGCCCCAAGATCTCTCTCTCAAGAAGTATCAGACCCAGCGGCGCAACCACACCCAGCGGCGCCGCCTATTTACACCAGTACCCACCGCCGTCGGGTTCAAAATCCACCCACCCACCCACCACTACCGCCTATTTTCACCAGCACCCAGCGGCAGGGGTGGTTTTGTCCAGGTGGTGGTTTCAGTGGTGGTGGAGGCAGGGGTGGTTTTGTCTCTCCTCTCTCTGTGTCTCTCTCTCTCTATCTGTGTTAGTGGTGGTTGTGGATCTGGTTGGGTTTGGAAGTTTTGGTGGGTCTTGCTGGGTTTGGAAGTTTTGGTGGGTCTTGCTGGGTTTGGAAGTATTGTTGGGTTTAGCTGGTAGAACCGCTGGTGATGAGTGGGACTAGGTGGTGGAACCGGTGGTGATGGCTGGGACTAGGTGGTGGAACCGGTGGTGGATGATTAGTCTCTCTCTCTCTCTCTCTGTATATATATATATACACAGAGAGAGAGAGAGAGAGAAAAAAATCGTGAAATTGCTAAACCCTCCCCCACCACTGCACCACCCGACGTCTTCGTGCTCCTTGCTTTTCCATCTCTTTCCCCCTCTGGTACTCGTCTTCGGCTAACTGCTTGGAAGCTCCTATGTGAAGTGAATGAAATTCAGACCCTATTTTCGGGGTAAATATTAGGGGTAAGGGTGATATTACATTACCAACTGCTTACTGGTAAAATTGATCTAAGACCCCAATTCTTGTTGTGGTGGTTGTGTGTTTTGTGTTTGTGGAGGTGAAAATGAAGATGAAGGTGGTGGATCGGTGATAGGGTTACTCTGTTACCAGTTGTGGTGCTCTATATGAGAGAGAGAGAGACAGAGAGAGGAGGAGGTGGTGGTGGTGGTGGTGATTTTTAGGGAATTATGGTGGTGGTTCTGTGGTGTGGAGGCGGCGGTGGGTAGTTAATTCAACATTTAATTTTAGTTTAAATGTAAATGTGAAATATAACATTTAATTTTAGATTAAATGTGAAATATAACATTTAATTGAGAAAATTTTTGTTTATACATGAAATATAAAATAGAGAAATGATAAATGAGAGATGAGATAAATTTTTGGGATAAGAACATATATTTGAAGGGCATTTTTGGTATTTTAAGAATTAATATTTTTGGTATTTTAAGAATTAATTTTTGGTAATTATTAAGGTTTTAAAAAATTGATTATTTTTAAAATTGTACTAATAGTACCAAATATTATTTAATAAACAAAAAAAATTTAATATTTGATTTATTAATGTAATGTATTTAAAAATTAAACATAAAAGTGAGCTAATTTTAATATATATATATATATATATATATATATATATATTTCAATGAGAGGTTGGATAAATTTGGAGGGTATTTTTGGTATTTTGAGAATAATGATTGATGACCTCAGCTTTGACTGTTAACAAGTTTAACGTCCGTTAGTTAGAAGGGGTTTGACTGTTATAAGTTTTAAATGTCAGGGGAGTTCGGTGTCATTTGTCAAAAGTCAGGGGGTGTCTGTGTAATAAACCAAAAAGTCAGGGGTGTCAGTGTAATTTACCCTTTATTTTAATTGTGCAAATGCCAACAGTTTGAAGGGGGCATTAAATGGAGAAAGAGAAAGAGAGAGAGAGATTGATTTTTGTGCAATAAATTAATGAAGAGAGGGGTATGTGTGCAATTATATTTTCTAATTTATTTTGGGCCTACTTATCTTTCTTTTTTTTTTTTTTTTTGGGGGGGGGGGGGGGGTTTTGAGGGCTTTTTTCTATTATTATGCCAAATTACATGTGGTATTTTATCATATTATGGGGCCTTTGAAATTGGGGCTCTAAGTTGCTGCCTCAATGGCTTTGCCATTGGGCCGGCCTTGCATGCCTGTTAAATCGAGTAAATATTAAATGTAATAATTATATCACGTCAAATTATTATACCAATATTATCATACAATATAATCATTCAATAAAAAAATAATAAAATATAACCCATTTTCTTACATGAATGTGGTTATATATTACATGAGTGGGTGATTATGAATTTTTGTGAAACTCACTTAGAGACTTATTCACTTATTAGTAGACGATTACACCATGTAACACTACTGATGTAATGTAACTCTCACACCCAATATTTTGTCCAAGACAAGTGTCTAAAAATAATTGGTCCGTCAAATAATGTTCCTTAATTTTTTTTTATGACTAAATGTTTATAACGAAATTCAAATCGTGACGTTCACTTCTTAGTAGATTCATTATTTTTATCATAAATATTGGATATAATGGTTATACTGTGTCGGATGTGGTGTAATTATTTAATAAAAAATTACAAAATATATAAAATAGAGCTCATTTTTTTTATTATAAAGGTAATTATGTATTACATAACTGAGTGATTATGAATTTTTGTGGAATTCACTTACAAACTTATTTACTTATTAATGAACTAGTTGGTGCACATGTGCGTTGCACGTGAACTATTTTGAGAGGACAAAATAAATAAAACCAAGTAATCGAAGCAAAATGAAATTTCTATATTACATGAATTGGTTCCTTAGATATAAGGAAGGGTCAAGGGTTAGACCAACAAAGCCAACTACATACTAAGATCGTCAAAAATTAGCAACGCACAAAATTTGTCATTCTGATTGATGGTAAGTTTACCACATACTCCTGCAATATCCTCGTCCCCTCATTGTAGCAATTTAAAGAATGAAATAGTAAATATAATAGAGAAAAGAAAATTGATACTTCAAATCAACCATAAAAAACTAAGCATCGCTACATTTTTCTGACATAGAGATACAAACTAAGTTTGTAAATTTCCCACTGTATTTCTTATTTAGTGATCATTATTAACTTGCATTTTTCATAAATATGCTGAACATACAACCAAAAGGAATGTGAATGGTGTACCCACATACTCCGCTTGTATTGCAGCAATTCTGAATTTACACTAGTGTTCTCTCCATCATGGGTTTTATGTTCACGTTTCTACAAATCATCATCATCCCAAGAAACTGTTACGCTAAACCACTCTCGGTCTTTTTTTTGTCGAACTTACGGTTCCCATATCTATATTATTCATCATTAATTCAAGTCAAAAATAAAGAATATGATTCATATATATGTGGTCACACAAAAACACAACTCGTATACCTGAAATTGAAGGCTATACAAATATGTTTCACAATCAAACTAAGTCTAACTTAGTTATTCACTCCTTATTAACAAAGAGGTTAGAGGGTCAATTTAGATCTCTCATTACCCATTCTTTGGGATTGTATTGTACTATTTTTTGTCATTTTGTTTGGAAATAGTACTCTTTATCTATTTTTCTTTTTCTTTTTTTGCATATATGAAAAATATATTTTGTGGGGTTTAAATTAAGCAAATGACGTCTATATTGTCTATGGTACTACAAAAATAAAAGTTAGTACTATACCTAAAAAAATTCAATTTACAATTTTTGTAAATTAAATTAAAACTACTCAAAATTATTGGTATTCAGTCGTAGAATATTAATACTGCCTTAAAACAAAAACACTTGTTTTATCTACTGAAGGGGAGAAGGAAATAAAAGCAAAAAGAAAGAATTTGCTCCACTCGCATGGCCCCCAGAAACGAAATCAGAAATTGTGTGGTGTACATAAATGGGGCTCAAAAAACCAAAAAAGTATTGATTTCATTCTAATAAAATCATTTAATTCAATGATGACTTATCTGCAGTAAACATCGTGCTACTTTAGCACAATAACATTATCCCCCAGCCAACGAAAAACTTTTCTAATACAATCATCATATATTTACTATTATAATTATATGTCTTATTCAACCACATTTTATGATTCTTTCTTTCCTCACTCCATTTTCACTTAAACCAAACTCAAAAACCAAACTCAAAGAAATTTTTAGTCAATTAAGCATACATAGGATCGCAAAGACACTAACCTCATGGTGAACCACTATTATTTTCAGTCAACCATACTAAAAGAGATCAAAAAATGCATCAAGTACTTAAGAACTGTCAAACCTGCAATAGAGCCAAGAGCTTCAGTTGCTTCATGTCTGACCATTGGATGCTCATTCACATCCTTTAGTATCCTAGAAAGTGCATTTGAAATAGTTTTGCTTTGTAATTGAACCAAGATATAAGCAACCTGCAAAGTCAGTCCAACAAAATACATTTAGAGATGGTTGGAAAAAAACAGAGCCATCAAAGGCATATCAGATTAGGAATTGATAGCCGTTGAAGAAACACATTTCCAATAACCAAAGCATTAAAATGTCATATAGGCAGCAATTGTGACCCTAATTGTACAAAAACCATAAATATGGAGGGGTAGAGAGGTAATTTTATGCATTTAGCAATTATCTGAAATGAATATTGGCTATCATCACATGGGGAGAATTCATACATGTGCTCGCTTATTTAAGTGTGTGAGAACCCCAATTCAACACCGTAAAAGTTCTTATTTCTCCAAACAGGTTTCATTTCCCATCACAATACAACTAGCTGATTTGATGTTTTTGATTATGGAAGATTTCATGGAAAAAAAAGTATGGCACAGTTCGATAATGCAAAACTTTTCAACACGACTACCATAAAACACTAAATTTGTGTCCATGAACTTAATATAGGTGTCATGTGTCATGCATAATAGGTGATTCATTAAGCATATTAGCTGTATGCATTAAAAAGTTAAAACACATCTCTACATTATTAGTGATGCCAAAAAAAAAAAAAAAAAATTCCTTTTCTTTTAGATAACACAAAAAGCAATGAGAGTGTAAACACCCGCCACCGCAACATCATACATATAAAGTAACTTTGATTATCAATCCATTATACAATGCTTAAACTTTATGAATGATATATATGACTATTGACTACCAATAAAGATGCAACAACAATGGTAGCCTTTGGTAAAATTCATAACCCTCTTGGCCACTATCGATTATGGGGCCAAAAGACATAATTAACATAAGTCATACATGTTTTCCCTACCATCTAATATGTCTAATACACTATGTCAGTTGTGCTAACAAAATTTTTACGCCGAAGGAACAATGGATGATAGTAATGTATGGCAATGAGAGATTGCCCTCAATAGTAGTTTACAATTTATCGTAGAAATTGAGATGCTAGAGATACAAATACAGATTGACAACCTGACATCGAGTAAGTCTTGTCCAGGATCCACTCTTATTGACCATAGCAGAGACACTACACAATCGCATAAAGAACGTAGATTATTCTAGGAATATAGCCCAAAATTGTCAATACCAAGAATATAAAGAACTCCACATGCAAATTCAAATAATAATATCAAAAATTCCATGTACCTACAAACAAATCAATTCCAATATACAAACCCAAATTTTTATTTCATATTTATGCAAACCCATATGGGGATTTATAGATAAAAATAAAAAAAGGGTGGGTTTGGGGCTTACACTACAACAACCGTGACTGAGGCAAACACCCAGAGGTCATGATTGCGAGTAGGATTTCGCATCTGGTTGCCATTTGTGACGTGTGTGGAGAGAAGAGAGAGACAACAAAGTCTTAAAGGGGAAAACCACAGAATAATGAAGCTTGGATGAGCTTGGATTTTACTTATTATTAACAATTTCAGGACAGTGAAGTTGTTAGGTAGTTAATGGGCCTGTTTCATTTGGGAATAACATTTTCATGTCTAAGCAGAGCACTCTTTGCTCCTAAAGATTCGACAATAGCAGAGACAACTTCATCTCCTCATTGTTTCAAAGTGCAAAGAGAGCTGCATACCGCTCATACATGTTTTTTGCATCATCCAAAAGTACTTTCCTAAAAACAGATGAAAATCAGTCACCAAGCAATAAAACAAATTTTATAAAGCTAGCCTAAAATTATACCCAGAAAAACATGAGCTCATAAACAGAGGAACAAGAAGTAGCTGCAGTTGGATCAACCGACAAAAAGGGTGATGAATCATCACTTCTTCCATCATTCTTTAGCTCCTCGATTCGACTAAGAGCCAATTCACATGTTTTTCGGATCTCCTGAGTTGGATCTAAAACCAAACTGTTCGTTAAAAGGGGAATATTACTCTCCACACCAATAGCACCAAGGGCTTTTGTAGCCTGTACATTCGAAGGGAGACAAAAATCAACAAGAACTATCAGAAAAAACAAAATAACAATATTTTTAAGACAATAAGAAGCTAAGAACATGAGACCTCATGGCGAACAATGGGCAACAGAGAAAGGCCATTAAGAACAAATTCTAGAGCAGGGATAGCATCCACATCTTGCATTTGACCCAATGCAATTAGAGAATTTCTAAAGTTTGTGACCACTCTTCCATGACTTTAAATGACATTTAAAGTATTGAACTAAATGAGAAGATGTGAATGACTTTTTGAGAGACATTAAGAAACAATATGCTCAGGTAAGTTGAAGAACAATTTCCTAGTAAGACAAAGAGTCCGTAAGGTGAGGAGAAGCGGAAGATGAAGACAGAGGGCATGACGGTTTGTTTGTTCTTGGCTGATTTGTGAATATGAGAGAGAGAGAAAAACGAATTAAAAAAAGGGGAGAGAGAGGGACAGAGAGAGACACAGGGAGACGTGTGAGAACAAGGAGGAAGTGGAGGAGGTGATTTGGGTTAGTCTGCTATTAAAGTTGATGGATATGGGTGGTATAAATGTGTTTTTAGAGAATAAAAGTGAAAAAGAAATATTTTTCAAGTATGTTGCTATTTTAAAATAGTATAAATAGATAATTAAACCACATAACGCTACTAACGTCGATTACTCCCAATATTCCATCTCAGTTAAGGCACAAGATGTGTGTTTGGATAGTGGGATAAGGTGGGTTAACATCAATTAGGATGGGTTAACAATGCAATGGGCCCACAAATCCTTTGTTTGGGATGACAAAAGGGTTTTTTAGGTGTGGGTATAATTTTTTAGACTTATTTAAGCAAAAGTGTATGGATAAATTGTTTATTCCATTAAGTACAATTTTTATAAAAAATTTTGTGTTTAGGTATAAAATTCAAATGAATTAAAATCCTTTTTACCTAAACACCCTTCCTTAATTTATGCATTCTTAATTGACAGTTATATATCTAATCAAATATGTAAAGATTTCATTAGATTCTTTCACTATCTCTCCCCTATTTTCTCTCCATCTCTCTCTCTCTCTTTCCCCTTTACTTTCACTATCTCTCCCCTATTTTCTCTCTATATCTATCATTGATAATTTATTTTATTTTCAAATATGTAAATATTTGATTTATTTTTTCATCTCTCTCCCCTATTTTCTCTCTCTCCCCATATTTTCTGTAACCATTTCGCTCCCTCCTTATTTTCTCTCTTTATTTATATCAACATTACAACAACATAATTACACTAATCAGTTACACCAATCAGTTATAATTGTATTATAATACACCAAACAGTTATTCATGCATTCTAATAAACCAAACAGTTACACCAAATAATTACACAAATTTATAATATCAACCCAATTTGTCATTCAATTGTTTACATAAACTTAATAGTTGCACTATTTAGTATCGCGACATCGTTACACCAATCATATATATCAAATTTAGTATAATGATAAAGTCTTTTGTGTAATGATAAACCCAATTTGGTGTATATAATTGATGTAACTATGTCGTGATACTAAATGATGTAACTCTTTGATTTATGTAAATAACAAAATGACAAATTGAGTTGGTGTTGTAATTTCGTATAATCGTTTAGTATAACTGTTTAGTTTATTAGAACACATGAGTAACTGTTTAGTGTATTATAGGGTAATTGTAACTAATTGGTGTAACTGATTAGTATAATTGTGTTGTGTAACATTGATATAAAGAGAGAGAAAAAGGGAGAGAATAAGGAAATAAGGGGAGAATGAGTGAGAGAGAGAGAGAAAAAATAAGGGGAGAGAGAGATGAAAAAATTAAATCAAATCTTTAAATATTTAAAAAAAATTTAACAGAGAGAGAGAAAAAATAGGAAAGAGAGAGTGAAAGAGTAATGAAGAGAGAGAAGAGAGAGGAGAGAGAGTAATGGAGTAATAAATACCCTTTTAGTCTTTTTTTCAAAAAAATGCACTTATGGCAAAATAAGTTTTTTTAATGTAGTTTAGCTCAAATAAGTTTAAATTTTTGTACCGACTTCTAAATTACCCATGACAAAATGAGATAGGAAATAAATCCCGGGTCAAAACTCGACCCGGATGCTACAGTCATTTTTAACCCTCTTAGATGGGTTAAAATTAACCCACCTCCCCCCTAAGTTTAAATCCCAACCGCATGGACAAGGTAAGGTTATTACTTATTTACCCCTTACAACACTCTCGTTTCTTGTTCAAGATTTGATACCACACCCTCTGATGCCCCTCTCGTTTCTTGTTAAGGCTTGTGCTTGAGAGAGGTGCTCTCTCAGTGAAGGCGACGAAGAACACCGCGAAGAAGACGAATGGGATAATCAGAGGTAAGCGTTTTTCTCTCTCTCTCTCTTTCTCTCTTTGTGGACCGAACGAAAACCCATTTCTCAAAGATCTGGTTCAATGTGCATCGACGAATGCACTGTGATTCAAGCCCTGAGCAATGGCGGTCGCAACTCTACGGAGTTCAACTATTTACTTCACGAGGACATTGATACAGAGGTACCCTGTCCCAAAATTCTTCAATTTGCTCTTCAATTGAGTGATATTTTCTTTAATGATTCAAGGTAAAAGATTTCTGGCCCCGATATTGGGGTGGCATTGTAATCTATGATGCGAGAATGAAATTTTTCAAAGCTCTGGGTGGAGGGAAGCTGCTCAAGGACAAGTTCATATCCGGATTTCTGTTCAATCCTCGAGCTATTGCAAATTACAAACGTGCAAAAGCTACAGGAGCGGAGCAAAACTTCAAGGGAGAAGGTGAAATAAAAGGTGGTCTCTTTATAATTGGCAGAGGGAGGAGTGGAATATCATACCAGTTTATAGAAAGGAATTTTGGAGATTGGGCGCCTCTAGCTGAAGTCATTGAGATCTGTTCTCAGCTGCAGGTTGTTCTTGTAGACTTCTCTAACCCTATCATCAGCTTCTGTCCAGTGAAATATTTACTTTAATTTACAATTTTTTTTCTCATTTTTTGTGCAAAACCAACAACAAAATCTGGAGCCCATCAGATCATCACAAGAATATGAATAAATTGGGTTTTTATTTTCTTGTAACTCCAGCATATCCAGAGTACCGGTTGTATAATTCTTTTCGCGTGTTGAAATGGATATTTATTTGTCCCTTGTATCAGTTCAGACTGTCAAAATATATGGTTTTCCTTTATTTTTGATGTAGCTATTGAATATATAGAATAGTTACAAATTTGTGGAGGGAACATAGAATCCAACATAGAGTCCTTTGATGCTTATGCTCAAGCCATTGATTCAGTTTCTTATGCTTCTTTGGTATCTTTGTGTCACGATACCCGTTCCTGATGTTTTCATTGTGCAGGTGAGCTTTCAACTTCTACTTAGGTGAGGTCTGTTGTTTAACTCCTTCATGGTTATGTAACTTCACTTCAAGTCTGAAAAATATATATAATTGCTATTTCCCCATGTGACTGCTTGAATGTTGCTATGAGTAAATAAATGTAATATGCGGCTAACCAAAATCTGCAATCGTTTTCTGGTAAAGTCTCTGACATCAAATTTGTTATGGCTGTGTATATTACACATTATTCTACGTATAATTTCTTGCTTAATTTTGGGTTCATATTAGTTTTATTATTCTTTTGAGTGCCATGTAGTTTTTTGCATAGAAAAATTATCATCATTCAAAAGCTCATGGTATTTTATTGCCATAAGCTGTATACACATTTGTTGTGGATTCTATGTACCCAGCAAGATATCATCTGTTCCTGCATACCTCTCAAAAACCAACTTTCAACAATAGTGTTTTTATGGTTAATTGGGAAGTTGAATTTCAATATGAAATTTCCAAATTTTCTTGGCTTTTTCCTGGGATTCGTGATCATGCAATATCCCCACCTTATCACTGAATTTAAAGGGTGCCTTCCTGATAGAAAATCTGAATGTCCGTTTTCACCGAATTCCAGAAATCCAAAATTTTCCAATATCCCCCCTTGATGGCCAATTTTTTTTAACATGTGGTTTTGCACTGTGATTATTTTGGCCACAATTCAACAAAGGCCCAACCTAATAATTTGTGATCATGCATGGGAGGCATAGCTATGTTTGATGATTCTAATCACTTTTAATCTTGAAGTCTTGCTCTTCTTGCTTGCATTCTTGAGCATAACTAAGATTACATTATTTCTGCCCTGTAGAATCCACCATCAGTTCCTACCTTAGTGGCTGTAAAATGGGCCAGCTGGCTGAGGCATTCCAAGTTCATCATAGATTGGCATAATTTTGGATATACGCTGCTGGCATTGTCTCTTGAAAGAAGTAGTCGTTTTGTGGCATTATATCGTTGGTATAGTTGGATTTCCTTTGAACAAATTCTACATATTTTGAGGGCTGGTTTTTGGCCTTATACCAGAAAGTTGAAGTTTTAACATGTTTTTAGGATTGAGAGGCATTATGGGAAAATGGCAAATGGTTCCTTATGTGTGATGAGGGCAATGCAACATGAATTGGATCAAAACTGGGGAATTAAGTAAGAGGGTTAGCTAAAATGTTGTGATATTTTGAATTCTGCTTGTTCAAATTTACTATTAAGTACATTAATGCCAATTTCCGTGTTTCAAAATTTCAGAGCTACAGTTCTGTATGATCAGCCTCCTGAGTTTTTTCGTCCTGCATCCCTTGAGGAGAAGCACATGGTGAATAAACTTTTTTATTGCAAAGTTCTCATTAAGAGACATTGTTGGATCGTTTGAGCTTAATGGAGAGATATGGTTTGACAGGGTATGAAGTCCAAATTGAGTCAGATTCTCTGATTCTAGTGAATACTGGGAGAGGTAAGGTGGGATGTTCTTGGCCTTATATGGGTATCCTTGATCAAATTGGGCAGATTCTTAGCAGGAACTTTTCAGCTAGGGCATGTTTACAAGGAATCAAATTGTGTAGCTGATGCCTTAGCTAATCAGGCAATAATTGATGGTTTTTCTTCTGATTTTTCTGGAAACAACCAGTTGCCTGCTGCTGTGCTGCCAAGTCTGGTGCAAGACCGAGGTGTTTACCTGTTCTAAGAACCAAGCAAGTTCTGGTTTTTGATGATCAAGGTTAAGGTAATGTGTGGTTGTTTAAGGTGTAGAAGACTGACCGAGTTGCTTAGGCATGTTGATAATGCCTTTGATGGATTTATTTCTGGTATGGATGGAATGAATGGTAGCCTGATACAGATTGAAGTCTGGGAGGAGTTTTATTGTAGTTTTGTCATTATTGAAGGATTATAGTCATGAAAATAGGATTGAAATGTATTCTTTCCTTTTGATTCTTGTAAATCTTTGATTAATTGGAAATAAGATTTCTCCCCTTTTTTAAAAAAAAAAAAATTTGTTGCTGCATTGGTTTTTAAGAAATGAAATAAAGTGTTATTTGTTTGGAAAAAAAAAATACAAAAAAAAAAAAATAAAAAAAAAAAAAAAAAATATATATATATATATATATATATATATATATATATATAACTTTCTTTATTTTTATATGTTTTTATGTATATGTGGAAAATATATAATTTTATTAGGCTTGGATGGGTTAACCAAACATAGGATATGATTGGTTTTGATTAGAATAGATAGAGTCATGGGTAGAATGGTAAATTACTACAAAATTATTTGTATAATCTATGGGGTCCACTGAATTATACATTTGTTTCTCAAATAAAGATTAGGATTGAATATAACCTTGGTTAGGGTTTTAAAGTGGATGAGTGGGTTTGACTTGGATGGATTAAAATATAAACAAAAAAATCATATCCTATTCTACCCCCATTAACCAAACACACCCAAAGTTTTTGGAAACTATTCTTCATCAGAATTCTCTAACACGTTATAATAGATTTCGCTCAACCATACATGGAAGTAGTTCGACTTAGTCGGGCGCAGTTATTTTGAGAAGCAGAGCGCCACAGGACGAATCAAAGGAGAAAGAATAGGAAATAGTCGCATTGAGATCTCGCTACCAGACTGAGAGGTTTAGGGTTTTGAAATCCAAAATTTGAAGAGCACGACGTAGTGACAATGGCGACATGTAGTTTGGTTGCTGAATCGGTGTGGAAAGACATCGAGTCGACTCGTTCAGGTCCTCCTCTCTTTTCGATTCAACAATCATTATTTTTCACCTTTCAGATATTGATATTTCCCATTTTGCTGTGAACTGGTGGCGCTGATGGCGATGAATTGCAACCCACAGTGACCGATGATCAGCTCTCAATGTCAGTATTTATGATCTTCTCTCAATTCAATTTTATATATGACATTCATCTGTATGTGTGTGTGTGTGTGTGTGGATTCGGACTAATTGATGCGTTGAACACAGCTTGCATTTTTTGTTTGGTAAAAACTTGGAAAGGGCGACGAGAATAGTGGATCAAAGAGGTGTTAAGAGGATACTAGGTGAGCCCAGTGGGCGTACTATCTTTCAGGTTGATTGTTTTTCTTCAATGTATCTACACTTTTGCTTTCTCTTGTTGCCAAAATGTTTTAATCATCTCGGCATTGCCATTCGTTCAATTGCAGATTTGGACAGGCACCCTTATCGAAGGATGAAAATTTTGTTTAGTGTCCACCGAAAAGATTCAAACGGTGATGAACAATCAAAATTTCGTGTTTTTTTGGAATGTTTGGGAATCAACATTCCTATTTTTGTTCAACGTATGTGAAATGTTTTTGTTTCCAAACTAATCGAGAAAACCATGCATCGAAAAGAAATTTTTGATCCTTGCCCTTGATCATTTATGTAAATTATGCACAGAAACAAAGTTTGCGATAATTCAGAATTTTTCATGTTCGTCTGCATTTAGTTTTTGCCAGATTACCTTCAAATGATTCAAAAGAAGCAATAACGATTGGTTTTTTTTTTTTTTACTTGCCCTTGTTAGGTGGTGGGAGACTCTAGGAGGAAGGAGGAATATTTATGCTTTCCTGAACACTACTGTGCTTGTTATTCCTTCTTCTATGACATAGTAAACAGAGGAGAACAGCTTTGTGTGAGCTCTGTTTTTTGCTTGTGCAATTTCTTTTGTGCATTTACGTGATATTAGTATGATTTCATTTAGAGTCCTTAATTATTCTTTGCTTCCCCATATTACTGCATTCTCGTCCAGTGTAAGCATCAATTAGCTGCAAGACTTGCTGCGTCGGTTGGAGCATGTGTTGATGTTAAGGTGTCTGATGAGGAGCTAGCACTACTGCTTTCCAAACTTTAGCACCTTGTGGCAGAAGGTATGGTTTGGATTTGGAATTGAAGGTAAATTTATGAGTAGATTGCATCTGAATTGGCTTATTGATGTGTTACATTTTATGATAGTGTGAAGGACTGCTTTTGCATTCTAGATTAGTTTTGTAGTGTATACTTGAGTTTTATATTTAAGAATTTTTAGCAGGTTAATTGATGGGGTTAGTTTCGAGCTTTACATGCATCTATTCTTCAATCATTGTAAGTTCGCACCAACACTCTAGAGATTTTCCCTTTTCTTTTATCGGAAATTAGTTTCGCCCTAGAGAGAAAACAAAGTTTATGCAAGGGATGATATGATGGTGTATTGACATTAGGTTTTCCTTTGTAAACAGTCTGTTCTGTTTGAGATTGTATAGATTGAGGACGATTGCACCTCGAGTCTCAACTCTGAATTGGGCATCGATAATAAGCTTAGAGGCATCTCATATGCAGGACTTCTATAAGGTGTCTAGGCTTTTCCTAACACCTTAGATGCATTAACAAAGTATGCTAGCTCCTAGCCGGAGTCCCAAAAGACCTAGGCCTTCTACTCTCCTGGGCACCAGCTGTTTGTGACTGCTCAAAATAGGAGGTGTTTGCTACATTACTTGCAACTACATTGAAACTATAAATTCTTGAAAAACTGGTCCAGAGGGTCTTATTCTTTAGATTTCATTACATCTATTGAGACTGGCAGGTAAGACACTTGATCTTCAGTGAATAGTAAGGCCTAGGGAGTTTTGAATGAGGTAGACTTTAAATGCATCCTTATAGGATTCACACAGACCATAGATTCAAACACCAAATGCTAGAAACTCAAAGCAATTACATGACAAAAGATGTGCACATTTTAGGAAGAATGTTTAATTATGTGGATTATGGTTATCAATCTTTCTTGAAAACAGCCTCTAAGCACCGAGTCCATCTTCTCCCATTCTGGACTATTTACTAGTTCAGACTACTCAAATTTATTATGATGGCACCCTTTCATAAAAGTCAGCATAACTTGTTTCCCATGATATACATCTACTCTCAATATAATGAGGTGATAGATTCATTTATGGCCTTCAACTCTCTTTACAATTCATAGCTTAGCTAATACCTTTGGTTCTAATGCCCATATATTCTACAACACTATGTTGCCTTGTTCACTTAGATCTATGCTTCTGCAGCACCAGTTTGGCAAGCTTGGCCGTTTGCAGCAGCAGCTCGGCCAGCAGCTCAGCAAACTTGGCAACTTGCAGCAGCAGCTTGGCCACTTCCGGCAACAGCTTGGCCCTGTACAGTAGCAAAATGCCCAGCTACAATTAGAACAGTGGCACAATGGCCATGCACACTTCGTCTTTCTGCAACACACAAAGGATATATTCCTCATCCACATTGTTGTAGTTTATATAACAATGCATACATGTATATTATGCATGTACAAGATAAGCCAGAGCCAATTTACATGCACCTACCGATACACAGATACATACACTTTCTTTTGTGGTAACTCCTGCAGACAAGAAAGTCTGCAAAGGTATATACATGCAAGCAACGGTGCATATGCAATAGACATGCAAAGAATAAATATCAAAAACTTCCAAGTATGTGAAGATGCAAATAATTCATGTCTACCCATGTTAACATACATATTGCATGCACATATAATAAAGACATATATGCAAAATATAAGTGGATAGATAATGAATCATTTATTCTACTAAATTTTTTAATTAAATATTTTTCCCTCTAGTTCTTCCTTGTTCAAATCTAGGAATAGAACTCACTTAGGAAATGCAAAAGATTTGCAACTGGTTCCACTCCCATCAGAGCGGTGATTGACGTTAGAGGAATTCAACCCTTCAAGTGGAGGTAGCTTTACCTCGTCTTGATCATCAATATTTCCCTTAGGAACATCCTTCATCGATTCATCTGTTACTTCTGTTTCTTCAGAGTTCTTCATCTCAACCACAAACTTCCCGCCATCCAAGCTTTTGTTGTCATTATCCAATCCTTTGGCAGTTGGAGAGGGTTTCCTGAACCTGATCAGCTCACCAGACAAGTTCAATTCTCCAGATTTGTACGGTTCTCCCGATTTGTACAATTCTCCAGACTTATACATGTCTCCACCCAACATAAAAATGTGATCCCTGGAGAAACTATTGTTCCCAATGTGAATGCTGAACAATGATTCGTTAGAAGCTACACTCCATTCCATTGGTGTGGAAGGTTTACTAGCAAACACGGAAGCTGGAATTCTATTAGGATCAAAATCTCCAGGCCTTTCCATCAATTGGACAAGAGGATATTTTGTAGGTGACATGCTTTGTGGAAAAGATTCATGGGTGATATCAGAAACTTGTGAGGAGGTTGCACCTTGTGACTCATTATCAGGTTCTTCTGATTTAGAAGAGGCACAACAAGAAACATCGTTTTTGTCACGTCTAACAATTGGATGATAATCTTCATGAGGTTTAGGGGAGGAAGTAGGGGGTGCACTAAACTTAAATATAATTTCTGGATCCATTTGGAAAACATCTTCCAGCGAAGAGTCTGCTGAGGATGAAGAAGCAGGGGAGGTTGACTTCGGCTTTTTGGCTGGGCCAAGTGTGCCTTCATTTACAGTAGCTTCCTGATCTATTCTTATTTCACTCTCCTGGAATGCTTACTGCTTCCACTTCCATGTTCAGAGTCCATTATTTAAATTATGCTGAAGATCACAGTTAAAATGTTATAAGTACTATATGTAAGTATAATTGTATATTTATTTATGTATTATGCATTTTTCATATATAAAAAAAGGTCATACAAAGGGTCGCTAAAATACACATGGAGATTACATTCAAGTCCATCACAACTAAAGATTTCGAATTGTACATCAGTCTATAAGATGTTTAAAAATTTCTACTAAACTGTAAAATCTATCATTTGCCAAGATAAACTCCTTAAGGTTTCTTCATTGACGCTTGGTTTTGCATTTTAGGGACACCCATGTCACAATAGTTTCTCTTGGACAAACTTCTATTCCAGATGTGTGCTTCCTTTCAGTTTACACAGATGCTTCTCTACGAGGTTTAGGATGTGTACTAATGCGGGGATGTAAGGTGGTTGCTTATGACTCTAGACAGCTGAAGATACATTAGCAGAATTATCCCAGCCATGATTTGGAGCTTGCAGCGATGGTTTTTGCTATTAAGTTATGGAGGTGTTACCTGTATGGAGAAAAGTTTTAGGTGTTTTCTAATCATAAGAGCTTCAAACATATATTTACACAGAAATACCTGAATGTTCAGCAAAGAAGGTGGATTGAGTACTTGGAAGATTATGATTTCACATTCAGCTATACATTCGAGAAATAATGAGGTTACATGGGATACTGTTATCGATTGTATCCGATCAGGGCAGTCAATTTGCGGCTAAATTTTGGGAAAGCTTGCAAAAAGCAATGGGGACAAAATTGCATTTCATTATTAATTTCCCTCCTCAAACGGACAGTCAACCGGAGAGGGTGATACAAATTGTCGAAGATATGTTGAGGGTGTGTATTCTTGATCTTAAGGGCAGCTGGAGTGAACACCTACCGCTGGTGAAATTTGCTTATAATACCAGTTATCAAGCTAGTATCAGAATGGTTTTCGTACAAGGCCTTGTATGGGAGACCATATAGATCACCGATTTGTTGGTTAAAAGCGGGAAATAGTAGTTTATTTGGATTGAAGATTGTTAGGGAGACAACTGAGAAAATTCAATTAATTCAGGAAAGACTATGCACGACTCAAATTAGACAGAAAAGCTATACGGATAGAAGGAGGAGACCTTTGGAATTTCAAGTAGGAGATTATGTGTTCCTCAAAATATCACCTAAAAAATGAGTATTTAGATTTGACAAGAAGGGGAAATTAGGTCCAAGGTATACTAGATCATTTGAAGTGATCAAAGTTGTGGGTAAAGTGGCGTATCAACTTACGTTATCAGCTCAATTTTCATGAACACACGCTGTGTTCCATGCATCAATGCTAAGGAAGTGTAAATTCAATACAACACATGTGGTGGTCTTGGAAGGACTTGAAATTCAAGAATGAGTAATTTATGAAGAGCAATCGGTGAGAATTCTTGACACCAAAAAGAAGGTGTTTTGCAACAAAGTCATCTTACTCGTAAAGGTATTGTGAGAGATGTGAGAGAAATACCCTCACTTGTTCACTACTTAATGTTAGTTTCGATGACGAAACTTTCTTTTAGGGAAATGGATTCTAAGCCCCCATATATTTATTAAAAATTATATTAGAATATCACGTATTGCATTGATACAAAATGAATTATAGATAAATAGATGATTGTAAGATGGAGAATGTACGAACCGTGAAGACGTTCGGGTGACTTTGATTTTCTGGTTCAAACCTTAAAATCTATTTGCATATGAGATCAATTAAGGTGCAATGATATATACTTCACATCACAATTAGGAAATGAAGTAAATTTGGACCTCAACAGGCCACAAAACCAACAGATGAACAAACAAGACACCAATCAATGGTAATGCTCATAATCTAATTCGACCATTACAGGAAACAGCAAAAGCCAAAAAATACAGTGATTCAGAAAACCAAAGCTTCCTTCCATAATTATTCCCTTTCTTTTAACAACACAACATAGACAAGAGAACAAACTTATTCAAGATATTAACACACCCCAAGACCAGCCAGAAAGATGTCGAACTATGGAACAATCTTGTAAGCTTTCACCTTATCAATCCAAGAAATGAATGCGTTTTTTGTGTTCCTGAACCCCAAAAATCCATGCTCCTTACTCTTGTTCATAGTATCCAACATGCGCCCACCACCAAGTATGATATCAACAAACCACCAAACTCCAACATCTTCCAATTTAGTAGGCAACAAACCCTTCTCTCTCACAATCTCCTCCCACACTGACTCCTTACCCTTCATCATCTCGACCAAACTCAATTTCTCTCCCTCCTCAAATTCAGCACATTCCACCTCAAACTGCTCAGCCAACACCTTCCAAAAATGCTTCCACTTGAACACATCTCCATTGCTAATATTAAAGGCTTCATTCTTCGCATAGGGATCAACCGCCGCCCATATCTCATGCTCGGCGATCAAGTCTGCATCCGAGCAATCAGAATAGTCATCCCACGCCGCCTTACACCCGGGAAACCTCAGAGGAACACCCTCATGCTTACATATAGCAGCATAAACACAAAGGGTACCAACAATATTCATCAAACTATATGGCGAAAACCCAAATATCGTTCCTGGCCTATGAACAGACCAAGTTAGTCCTTCCTTCTTTTCCACCTCCTCAAACAAAATATCCTCAAGCGTGTAGTAAAAATTTGGAGCATCAAGCCTAGGTAAATCCTCGTGAAACGGAGGATCATGGGCAATTTTCCCGAACAATTCAAAAGGACCCAAGTAGTGTTTTCTTCCGGTTTGAAGACAGATATGCTGCAAATTTGGGGCACTGGGTATGATTGATTGGAGAACATTTCTGAACATTTTTCCATTGATTTCACAATTGTCGGCTTCGGTTGATCTACTAGCCCATGTGACGTAGAAAACATGGGTAACATCGTGGAGATTTGAGAGCTTCGATTGGGTGTCTTCTGGGTCTGAGATATCGCATTGGATGTATTCGACTGGGTGGTCTGCGTTCCAGGAGGGCCTTGGCCGGCGAGCGACGCCGTAGACCTTCCATGGGCCGCCGGGGGTGTCTGCGAGTGGGAGGATCTCGGCGAGGCTGTTTCCAACGATGCCGGTGACGCCGATGATTAGTGCCACGCTTTGGTACTTTTGTGGTGCATCGTCTTCTTCGAATTTTTTCTGCAAATAGGTGATTGGGATATATAGTTTAGCTTCAGATCGTGGAATATAAGAAGAATAAGTCAGTGTGTGTGTGTGTGTAAATCTAGAGAGAGAGAGGGGGAGGAATTGCTTGCCCTCGCAGCGCCGATAGCTCCAGCCCACCACCAGCTCATTTTACGTGTGAGTGAGAAGTGGTTACCAGAGAGAGAGAGAGAGAATTATTGCGTAGGTAGGCCAGGAGGAGGGGGGCTGGTGCATGGACACGTGGAATGGTCCTCACTCTCATGTTTTGTTTCATGAAATACTTTTCAAAGTAGCCCACAACTTTAGATTATCTCATTAGAGCCTTGTTGCGTAATTAAGTTGGCGGGCACAGTTATTTTGAGAAGCAGAGCGCCACCAGACGCATCAAAAGAGAAAAGAATAGAAAATAGTTGCATTGAGCTCTCACTACCAGACTGAGAGGGTTAGGGTTTTGAAATCCAAAATTTGAAGAGCACGACGTAGTGACAATGGCGACATGTAGTTTGGTTGCTGAATCGGTGTGGAAAGACATCGAGTCGACTCGTTCAGGTCCTCCTCTCTTTTCGATTCAACAATCATTATTTTTCGCCTTTCAGATATTGATTTTTCCCATTTTGCTGTGAACTGGTGGCGCTGATGGCGATGAATTGCAACCCACAGTGACCGATGATCAACTCTCAATGTCGGTATATATGATCTTCTCTCAATTCAATTTTATATATGACAGTCATCTGTACATGTGTGTGTGTGTGGATTGCGGACTAATTGATGCGTTGAGCACAGCTTGCATTTTTTGTTTGGTAAAAACTTGGAAAGGGCGACGAGAATAGTGGATCAAAGAGGTGTTAAGAGGATACTTGGTGAGCCCAGTGGGCGTACTATCTTTCAGGTTGATTGTTTTTCTTCAATGTATCTACACTTTTGCTTTTTCTTGTTGCCAAAGTGTTTTAATCATCTCGCCATTACCATTTGTTCAATTGCAGATTTAGACAAGCACCCTAGTCGAAGGATGAAAATTTTGTTTAGTGTCCACCCCAAAGACACCCCAAAGATTCGAACGGTGATGAAACATCAAAATTTCGTGTTTTTTGGAATGTTTGGGAATCAACTTTCCTATTTTTGTTCAACGTATGTGAAATGTTTTTGTTTCCAAACTAATTGAGAAAACCATGCATTGAAAAGAAATTTTTGATCCTTGCCCTTGATCATTTATGTAAATTATGCACAGAAACAAAGTTTGCGATAATTCAGAATTTTTCATGTTCATCTGCATTTAGTTTTTGCCAGATTATCTTCAAATGATTCAAAAGAAGCAATAACGATTGGGTATTTTTTTTTTTACTTGCCCTTGTTAGGTGGTGGGAGACTCTAGGAGGAAGGAGGAATATTTATGCTTTCCTGAACACTACTGTGCTTGTTATTCCTTCTTCTATGACATAGTAAACAGAGGAGAACAGCTTTGTGTGAGCTCTGCTTTTTTGCTTGTGCAATTTCTTTTGTGCATTTCCCTGATATTAGTATGATTTCATTTAGGGTCCTTAATTATTCTTTGCTTCCCCATATTACTGCATTCTCGTCCAGTGTAAGCATCAATTAGCTGCAAGACTTGCTGCATCGGTTGGAGCATGTGTTGATGTTAAGGTGTCTGATGAGGAGCTAGCACTACTGCTTTCCAAACTTTAGCACCTTGTGGCAGAAGGTATGGTTTGGATTTGGAATTGAAGGTAAATATACGAGTAGATTGCATCTGAATTGGTTTATTGATGTGTTACATTTTATGATAGTGTGAAGGACTGCTTTTGCATTCTAGATTAGTTTTGTAGTGTATACTTGAGTTTTATATTTAAGAATTTTTAGCAGGTTAATTGATGGGGTTAGTTTCGAGCTTTACGTACATCTATTCTTCAATCATTGTATGTTCGCACCAACACTCTTGAGATTTTCCCATTTCTTTTATCGGAAATTAGTTTCGCCCTAGAGAGAAAACAAAGTTTATGCAAGGGATGATATGATGGTGTATTGACATTAGGTTTTCCTATGTAGACAGTCTGTTCTGTTTGAGATCGTATAGATTGAGGACGATTGCACCTCGAGGCTCAACTCTGAATTGGGCATCGATAATAAGCTTTGAGGCATCTCATATGCAGGACTTCTATAAGGTATCTAGGCTTTTCCTAACACCTTATATGCATTAACAAAGTATGCTAGCTCCTAGCCGGAGTCCCAAAAGACCTAGGCCTTCTACTCTCCTGGGCACCAGCTGTTTGTGACTGCTCAAAATAGGAGGTGTTTGCTACATTACTTGCAACTACATTGAAACTATAAATTCTTGAAAAAACTGGTCCAGAGGGTCTTATTCTTTAGATTTCAGTACATCTATTGGGACTGGGAGGCAAGACACTTGATCTTCAGTGAATAGTAAGGCCTAGGGAGTTTTGAATGAGGTAGACTTTAAATGCATCCTTATAGGATTCACACAGACCATAGATTCAAACACCAAATGCTAGAAACTCAGAGCAATTACATGACAAAAGATGTGCACATTTTAGGAAGAATGTTTAATTATGTGGATTATGGCTCTCAATCTTTCTTGAAAACAGCCTCTAAGCACCGAATCCATCTTCTCCCATTCTGGACTATTCACTAGTTCAGACTACTCAAATTTATTATGATGACAACCTTTCATAGAAGTTAGCATAACTTGTTTCCCATGATATACATCTACTCTCAATGTGATGACGTGATAGATTCATTTATGGCCTTTAACTCTCTTTATAATTCATAGCTTAGCTAATACCATTACAGGAAACAGCAAAAGCCGAAAAATACAGTGATTCAGAAAGCCAAAGCTTCCTTCTATAATTATTCCCTTTCTTTTAACAACACAACATAGACAAGAGAACAAACTTATTCAGGATATTAACACACACCAAGACCACCCAGAAAGATATCAAACTATGGAACAATCTTGTAAGCTTTCACCTTATCAATCCAAGAAATGAATGCGTTTTTTGTGTTCCTAAACCCCAAAAATCCATGCTCCTTGCTCTTGTTCATAGTATCCAACACGCCCCCACCACCAAGTATCATATCAACAAACCACCAAACTCCAACATCTTCCAATTTAGTAGGCAACAAACCCTTCTCTCTCACAATCTCCTCCCACACTGGCTCCTTACCCTTCATCATCTCCACCAAACTCAATTTCTCTCCCTCCTCAAATTCAGCACATTCCACCTCAAACTGCTCAGCCAACACCTTCCAAAAATGCTTCCACTTGAACACATCTCCATTGCTAATATTAAAGGCTTCATTCTTCGCATAGGGATCAACCGCCGCCCATATCTCCTGCTCGGCGATCAAGTCTGCATCCGAGCAATCAGAATAGTCATCCCACGCCGCCTTACACCCGGGAAACCTCAGAGGAACACCCTCATGCTTACATATCGCAGCTTAAACACAAAGGGTCCCAACAATATTCATCAAACTATATGGCGAAAACCCAAATATCGTTCCTGGCCTATGAACAGACCAAGTTAGTCCTTCCTTCTTTTTCACCTCCTCAAACAAAATATCCTCAAGCGTGTAGTAAAAATTTGGAGCATCAAGCCTAGGTAAATCCTCGTGAAACGGAGGATCATGGGCAATTTTCCCGGACAATTCAAAAGGACCCCAGTAGTGTTTTTTTCCGGTTTGAAGACAGATATGCTGCAAATTTGGGGCACTGGGTATGATTGATTGGAGAACATTTCTGAACATTTTTCCATTGATTTCACAATTTTCGGCTTCGGTGGATCTACTAGCCCATGTGACGTAGAAAACATGGGTAACATCGTGGAGATTTGAGAGCTTCGATTGGGTGTCTTCTGGGTCTAAGATGTCGCATTGGATGTATTCGACGGGGTGGTCTGCGTTCCAGGAGGGCCTTGGCCGGCGAGCGACGCCGTAGACCTTCCATGGGCCGCCGGGGGTGTCTGCGAGTGGGAGGATCTCGGCGAGGCTGTTTCCAACGATGCCGGTGACGCCGATGATTAGGGCCACGCTTTGGTACTTTTGTGGTGCATCGTCTTCTTCGAATTTTTTCTGCAAATAGGTGATTGGGATATATAGTTTAGCTTCAGATCGTGGAATATAAGAAGCATAAGTCAGTGTGTGTGTGTAAATCTAGAGAGAGAGAGAGGGGGAGGAATTGCTTGCCCTCGCAGCGCCGATAGCTCCAGCCCACCACCAGCTCATTTTACGTGTGAGTGAGAAGTGGTTAATAAAGAGAGAGAGAGAGAGAGAGAGAGAGAGAGAGAGAGACAATTATTGTGTAGGTAGGCCAGGAGGAGGAGGTGGGGGAGGGATTTATAATTTATTGGGTGGGAGGCGGGGTGGTGCATGGACACGTGGAATGGTCCTCACCCTCATGTTTTGTTTCATGAAATACTTTTCAAAGTAGCCCACAACTTTAGATTATCTGATTAGAGCCTTGTTGCGTAATCCTTAAGCTTCGTTTGTTTAGCAGAAAAATGGTAAAAAATGTAAGAAAGAGAAATTTTTTAAAATTTTCATGTGTTTGATTAGCATGAAAATGAAAATGATAGAAAAAATAATTTTATTTCATTTTTGAATTTTCTCACAAATAACCAACTTTTTTTTCTTGTAAAAAACATAAGGAAATGCAAGAAAGTTGTGATCTATAACTAACTTTCTATTTTACCCTTATTTTTCTTAAAATATTTTATTAGTTATTAATTTTAAAAAATTTTGGTATGAATTTAATTAATCACATAATTTGGCCCAAAGTCTTTTGTGTTGGTGACTGTCTTAGAATTAGGTTTCGAGCCACTTTTTAAAAAAATGTAACTTTCAATTGTAATTACATATTTTTTTTCTTTTTTAAGTCGATTTAATATAATTAAGGGTAATTTAGACAATTACAAAAAAAATCTTATGACTTTACTTTCTTTCAAACAATATAATGAAATTGTTTTAAAACTTTTCCGTAAATTTTTCATTCTAACCAAATAAAAATATATTTTCTTTCACTTCACTTTCTATCATTTTCACTTTTCGTCATTTTTTTTTCCTAACCAAACGATCCTTATCTAATTCGGTAATGACTAAATATATGTGGACCGGATTTTCTTTCTAATATAATAGGTTGTTGATCATATATTATGAGAGATTTAGATATAATACCCAATTGACCTCACTCATAACGTGTAATGTAATCTATTATTGTTAAAAAAATTGAAGTAAATTCATTATATTCTGAAGAATTCTATTACTTGGGGTAAATTTGTCAGAGTCAATCATTTTTTTTTTTCTCGTGCAGATTAACTTTAATTCGTTTTTTATCGTTACAATAAATTCTATTAGATAAAATAAAATTCACAATCAAACCAACAATAATAGTGTATTTTGATTGATATACTTAGTCCAAATAATATTAATCAACTAAAAATAAAGAAATTATATAATTGTAACAATATTCAAAAACATGAGTTTGAATTTGAAGCTTGGATGGGGTTTTTTTTGTAGGATCTTTTTGGGCTCTGTTACGAAAACTCCAATTAAAACTTGACACCATGATATGGAATGCAAATTTTGACACAATAAGCTGTTTTTTTATTCTGTTTCCTACGTCACTGCTGAGATTATTTGTGATTTGACAGAATCAACACTGCACGTTAATTTCCGAGCTTTCCCCCAAATTCATTCCCCCTCAAAATTTATTTACTCAAACCAGTCACTTTTAAACTTAATTCTCAGACCTAGTCTTTTTTAAAAAACGTCATTTAGAATGACGTCTTCTCCCCTTAAAACGTCATTTGAAATGACGATTTGAATTTGAAATTTGTTGTCTGAAAACGTCATTCTAAATGACGTTTTTAAAGTCGTCATTAGGAATGACGTTTTTTAGCCTGGAATTTTAAACGGAGTCTAACAAACGTTAACAAAATAAATGGGCAGAAGACGTCATTTCAAATGACGTCTTCTGCCCATTTATTTTTTTAACGTTTATTACCCCCTTAGCCTTTTACAATAACGTTTGTCTTAGTCAAAAGTCACCACCAACTTGTAATAAAGTTTATAAAAAAACTAATAACTCCATCTTATATCTCACATCATGATTCACCAGACAAAAAAAAAAATTAAATAAATTTTAGAATTTAATTCCCTTTTCATAATAAATATGAACTTATTTTATAATTGAAAATAAAATATAAAAGCATAATTTAATTTCATATTTTTTAATATAAAAACATATTTGTAAAACATATATTTAATAAAAAAACTTAAAAACGTGTTTTGAAAGCTCACTATTATATCAAAAAGTATGTAAACTCATGATTTACTAAGATGCTATAAAAAGAATCTCAATATTATAATCTCACTTCCCATGTCATAAAAGCATATCAATCTGGAGGAGCTTTTCCCCAAACCAAGTCGGACCTAAAATTTTATTTCTGAAACTCAGTATATTTGTAAAAACGTCACTATAAATGACGTTTTTTAAAACATTTTTTATTTAGAAATTTGTTGTGTATATTACCAGCTCCATTTGTATCTCCAACATTGACTTGTTCTTTCTCGATGTTATCCTATCCTCCCCCTCCGTGTTGCCTTATATTAAAATTTACTTGATAGAAGGATTAAGAACTTCGGGTTTTAAATCTATATACTAAAACACCTAACAATTTAAATTTTTATTCCTTACATATTTTTTTTTTCATTTTAGTTTGACATAATTTTTATTAGATACTTTTTATACACGATAGTGTATACATGTTGAAATTTTTTTGTCGAATTACGTATTTTGAGAAAATTTTATCAATATTTTTAAGAAAATAATGGGTAAAATAAATTTTAAATGATGTAATCAAAGAAATGCATGAAAAAAAAATTGCTATTTAATATAATTAGATCGATTTTTTGGGTATTCAAATTTTATTTTTTGTCGTGTCGTCATACACGAGTTATGACTAGTTTATCAATATTAGTCGGTGGACATGGTGTATGGAGCCTCAAAGTGCAGAAGCATCTATACATAAACCGAAAGTCTATGGCTACAAATTATTTATCCTTGTGCCTTTTGTTTAGCTGCAATGTATACCCAAAACAATAGATTTAATGTCATTTTCTTCTTCGAGAAGCAAACAGCTGTTTATAACCAAACCTGCAGGACTATATGTAACACCTTATGTCATTTTTGTTTTACATAAGTTCATTATACTAACAGGGGCGGAGCCAAAATTTTTAAAATTATATTTATTATATCATATATGATACATAAAAATTAATTAAACGCAAAAGGACCAAAAGTCTATAATATACAAAAAAAAAAAAAGAGACTAAATATATTTTTTTATAAAAACTATGCAATTGACTCCGATATATTTGAATGTATTGTATGATAATTTCATTATTAATATGATTGAAAAATGTCTTAATTCGTAAATATGTAAATCAAAGTCCATTGAAGAAAGTCTCAAAATAACAAAACTAACTAACCTTGTAGTTATAGAACAATCACCACTCGTATTTTTCAAAAAATAATTTAAAGAGGGAAGTGGTAGGGTGGGCAAAATAAGCTGTATATTTAAATAGTGTTCAAAATATATATAAGTATATATACAAATTTTTCAAAACAAAAGTTGAGGGTGGGCCCTGGCCCTTTGTTGGTTAGGGCTATTAATCGAGCCGAACCTGTAAGCCAACCTAAAAAATTGTTCAAGCTCAGCCGAGCCCAAGTAGTTCAACTATTCATTTAAGCAAGTCAAACTCGAGTAGCTCAACTCAATTATCAGCCCTACTTATTGCATCCGCCTATGCTTGTGGTCGATAGTAATATGAAAAAGATACATTCACATTCAGCCATAAACTACAAACCCAATACTATCCTTATATTATTATGATCTCCATTTGTATCTCCATCATTGACTCATTCTAATTTCTTTGGTGATGTTATCTCCTCCTCCTTGTTACCTTGTCTTAAGCTATACTGTGATAGAGACCTGGATTGTTATCCTCATAACAATAAGAAAATTGCAAGAAGATTAAGAACTTCAGATTTCAAATCTATATAATAAAACACATAGCAAATTGAATTTTTATCCCTTACATATTTTTTTCCTTAAAAACATCACATCACTCATATCTATCACATGTTCAATTATTTAAATTTTGATTAATTTTTAGTTTAACATAATTTATAATTGATACTTGGATAAAAGAGGGATGATCTTGGATATTGGAAACCATTGTTTATTGTGCCTTTTGTCATATAATCGAAATATATATATATTTGGTGTCATTTTCTTCTTCGAGAAGCAAACATTGTTTATAACAAAATCTGCAGGACTATGTAACACCTTATGTCATTTTTGTTTCACATAGTTCATTATAGGAGTAAGTAAATTGGTTAACTTTGATGAGTAAGCTTTCTAAGTTGAAAAAGTTCAGATGCTATCTAATTTTCAAAAGATAAATGACAGTTCATGAAAAATTGGTGACGGTCGAGTGCTATCAACATGTAGAATATTGATTCCGATAACTATAGAAGAGAATACGTTCCGGGCTTTAAATCGCTTTCTCTAAAATGATATTTGGGCCCATTCAAAGAGTTTTTTTAAGTCGAAATCATTTTCAGTTGCAGAAGAAGATAGACACAAATAGTCGCCATGGGTGATCTTCAGGATGATCTTTCTTGATGTTATCTTCTCCACCTTATTACCTTGTATTAAGATATACTTTTGATAGAGACCTTGATTGAATTCCTTATAAAAAAAAATTGTTGTTCCTAAGGTGTCTATATCGTAGTTTTAGAAATTTGTTACTAACAGATGGGTGTGTTTTATTCTCTGATACAACTTGTATGTAGCTTTCCGGTGTTGCCTGCTAGATAATTACAGTTGTGCCAAAGTCCGCCTAAGTCCAGATCCAAACACAATGTTTGAGAAACGAGGTTCGCGTGTGATCATGCGTGTCATGTCTCCGGTTTTGGTTTAAGCTGAGGCCACCAATTAGTTCATTAGACCCTTGAGATGTGTACACTATATACCTTTGTGTATGCTTGTGTTTATGTAATGGGAAACTAGTGAAAGTTAATATTACTACTTAGTGTGGAGGAATGTTGTGGATTCAAATGTACATTGTTATATCAACAATAACAAAGTGCGTTTGCATTGTGTTGTAAAGTGAATCTCATGTGGAAAGTTTGCCAAAATTTTCAAGACTTTACATATTATAGACTTTCAAAGCACTTGATTTAATTTAAGAGGCAAGAGTGGACCGAGCCCTCCAGTGCGAAAGCACACGATCACTCATCGTGGACAATGGGTTGTAGGCTTTTTTAGCACACCTGGTCATGTGGTGCGTATGATCAAGATCGTGTGATGGTTGTATATTTTTTAGCATATACACAACAAATTTCTAAATAAAAAACGTTTTAAAAAACGTCATTTACAGTGACGTTTTTACAAATATACTGAGTTTCAGAAATAAAATTTTAGGTCCGACTTGGTTTGGGGAAAAGCTCCTCCAGATTGATATGCTTTTATGACATGAGAAGTGAGATTATAATATTGAGATTCTTTTTATAGCATCTTAGTAAATCATGGGTTTACATACTTTTTGATATAAAAGTGAGCTTTCAAAACACGTTTTTAAGTTTTTTTATTAAATATATGTTTTACAAATATGTTTTTATATTGAAAAATATGAAATTAAATTATGCTTTTAGATTTTATTTTCAATTATAAAATAAGTTCATATTTATTATGAAAAAGGAATTAAATTCTAAAATTATTTAATTTTTTTTTTGTCTGGTGAATCATGATGTGAGATATAAGATGAAGTTATTAGCTTTTTATAAACTTTATTACAAGTTGGTGGTGACTTTTGGCTAAGACAAACGTTATTGTAAAAGGCTAAGGGGGTAATAAATGTTAAAAAAAATAAATGGGCAGAAGACATCATTTGGAATGACGTCTTTAGAATGACGTTTTCTGCCCATTTATTTTGTTAACGTCTGTTAGACTCCGTTTAAAATTTCAGGCTAAAAAACGTCATTTCTAATGACGACTTTAAAAACGTCATTTAGAATGACGTTTTCAGACAACAAATTTCAAATTCAAATCGTCATTTCAAATGACGTTTTAAGGGGAGAAGACGTCATTCTAAATGACGTTTTTTAAAAAAGACTGGGTTTGGGAATTAAGTTTAAAAGTGACTGGGTTGAGTAAATAAGTTTTGAGGGGGAATGAGTTTAGGGAAAAGCTCTTAATTTCCCACCACTTTTGTCGTCCCGCTGTGGGGGTGTCCATGGTCGAACCGGCATAGGCCGCAAATTCTTTTTGGGCGGGTTTAAGTAGCATAGACTCGAACCCTTACCCAAGTGAGTTATCGGTCAGGTTGGGTCGGGTCAAATTTCGGATAGGAATAGGTTACCGGTAGTCTAACCCGTGAGCCTATTGGGCGGGCATGCTAGCAGGCTTTTTTATATACAATTTCATTTAAAAATAATGAATATTTTTGTAATTTAATATTTGTGTAAATTATATTTTTGAATCAAAAATAGACTTAAAATAGATAAAAATAAAATATTGAATAATTTTATTTTTAATTAGGGGATGAACTACATCCAATATAATGAATACATTCCAACTAGGTTGACACCTACTCACTTATTTATCATTTGCATTACTCTACCCTTTAAAACTTGTATGCTTAATACATGGAATATAAAATAATACATTATTTATAGTATCTAAATTTTTAAAACTTTAAATTCCGATATGAGGAGACTTATTTCAAAATTTCAAATTTAATGATTTAAAAGTATAATTTTTTTTTAAAGGAAGGGTGGCGCAGGCTATGTGGGCAGGTTGGGCTTGGCGGACGGGCTCTTAGGCCAGGCTTCGGGCCTGATAATGGGTTTGGGGCAAATTTAAGCCCTTTTTTGAGGATATTGGGCTCGGGTAGGCTAACTATCGGGCTTATCAAGTTTCAGACTTATTTTTTTTTTACCAGATAACAGAACTCATGAATAATCCGGCCCATGAACACCCCTATCCCTTTGTGTTCTAGTCTACGTGGGTGGGCGGGTGGGTGACTAAGGTGACAATCTTCACCAAATATCTCATAAACTGAAAAAATGATGCCAGTGAATTATATGAAAATAGGGGGCAGGGTGACTCTATCTACATGGTATCACTCCTTGTACCCTTCTTCAATATCTTGTGCTAGGGAGGAATGTGCATAGGACCGACATGCATGTTAATGGAGTAAATATTGGGTGTAACAATTATTTCACATTAATATTGTTATATAATATAATCATTCAATAAAAAAATAGGTAAAATATAACTCATTTTTTAACATGAAAGTGGTTATATATTAAATAGGTGAGTGATTATGAATTTTTGTTGGACTCATTTACAGACTTCTTCACTTATTAGTAGACGATGATATGATATCACGTAATACTGTTGACGTAGTATAACCGTTAGACCCAATATTTTCTCTTATCAATGAGTCCTCATCCAAGACAAGTGTCTAACAGTAATTCGTCTGTCAAATAATGTCCCTTAATTTTTTTTTATGACTAAATATTAATAATGATATTCGAATCGTGATGTTCACTTCTTTGTAGGTTTATTATTTTTATCACAAATATTGAGTATAATGATTATACTATGTCAGTAATACTAATTTGGTGTAATCATCAAATAAAAAAATTACAAAATAGATAAAATATGGCCTATTTTTTATCATAGAGATAGTTATGTATTACATAGCTATATAATTATGAATTTTTGTGAGATTTACTTGTAAATTTATTTATTTATTAATGAATAATTAAATCACGTGACACTATTAATATGATATAATGGTTCCGCCGAATATTTCTTCTAGGTTAAGGCACAAATTTTTTAGAAACTATTTTTTCATCAGAATTCTCAAACACATTATAATAGATTTCGTGCAGTAGTTCGATTTGGTCGGTAATTAAAAGTGTGTTTGGGATAGCTTAAAAAACAAAAAAAACACTTTTTAATAAGTAAAAGTAATTTTAACACTTAAATAAACTATTAAGTATAAGTAAAAAAAATTAACTTTTACTCTTGAAAAACGTTTTTAAATAAAACACTCCTCTCATCCTCACTCCTCTGATCTCTCCCGATACCATCGGAGCTGTGTCGATGTGTAACCACCGTCGACCACACTTTCTTCTTTCTTCTCGACGACCATTGACGACGCCGGAGAGTTCCATTGATGATGCCAGAGCAGCCCTCTCTCTCATCGATGGTTGATGCGAAATCTGATGTAGCAATGCATGGTGAGCATATTAATTCCTTGATGGAGGTGGATACTGTAGCATTCACTAATATATCTTCTGTTCGATTTTTATTGTGATGTTTGCTTTTATTTTGTTTGTTTTTAGATTGTCTTTTTTTGGGTTGTTTTCAGATTGTATATCCATGAATATGCATGTAAGGTGTTTGATAAAATGAGTTCGATTTGCTCACAAGTTTGGATGATAATTGCTTCTTGTCTTGCTAGTTTGGTGTCTTTTTCATTTTTCTTTCTCCAATTAGATCATTACTGGATAAGTTGTTGAAAGTTGGTCTCATGTTTAAGGGAAAAGAGACCTTATAAAGATGGAGCAGTAGCTATCTAGATGTATTGGACTCTATGCAAACCTTGTGGCTAATTTTTTTAGGTGGGAGCTGCTGAGGAAGGCTGGATTTATAGTTACCCTTGTGCTCTTCGGTTTTCAACAAGCAAAGGTGGTTTTTAACCTTAACAGATAATGGATAGACGGCAGCAGGACCTTTGTTTGATATATGATCATAAATTACTTCTCCAGTGACGTGCAAACATGAGAGCTGAAGGACAGAATAAAGAAAGCTTGGTAATTGCAACTGTGATGAATTGTTGTATTCCTTTGCAGGAAATATTTTAGAAATTATGACTCCATACTCTGTACTATTTTTGTTGTTTTACAGTTAATACTAATTATTATAGCTTAGTCAATACTCCTGTTTGATGTCGCGATATGGCAAAAACCTCTAGTCATGTTAAATTTTTTTAGTTATCATCTCACACATAACAATCAATATTGTTCCATGAAGACAAGCTCGATGCGTCTCACTGAGTCAATAGTCGATACCACTGAACTTGAACCATCGCTCTCACTATCAGTTGAACAAAAGCACAGTACCTAGGAACATCATGTTCGACCTGCTTTTCTCAGGCCAACAGTTAGCAATTTCCATCATGTGTGGCTGTTTTCAATGGTTCAGTGTTTTCCTTGTGGAAGAAATTAGAACGAGGTACCATGCTTAGGTTCTTCAATATAAAGCTTCAAAGTCGAAAAGTGTCATTGCTTAGGTTTTTTCGTATGATACCTTTATTAATATGATATTTTTGTGTATGATTTTTTTTTTGTATCATTATATGTGTAGTATATGTTTGTATATGTGCATTCAATGCTATTAATAATTGTGACACAAATAAGTGTTTTCACATCCAAATGTGCCTTTTATAAAATACATTAATTTAAGTATTTTAAATTTTGAATATCAAAACAATACTTATTTAATAAAAATGTTTTTCTTATAAACACTTTTGATAAACATTTATTAAAAAAGTAATTTTTAGATTTCATAAGTCATCCCAAACACAAAGTTGGCGGGCACAGTTATTTTGAGAAGCAGAGCGCCACCAGACGAATCAAAGGAGAACATAATAGAAAATAGTCACATTGAGCTCTCACTACCAGTCTGAGAGGGTTAGGGTTTTGAAATCCAAAATTTGAAGAGCACGACGTAGTGACAATGGCGACATGTAGTTTGGTTGCTGAATCGGTGTGGAAAGACATCGAGTCGACTCGTTCAGGTCCTCCTCTCTTTTCGATTCAACAATCATTATTTTTCACCTTTCAGATATTGATTTTTCCCATTTTGCTGTGAACTGGTGGCCCTGATGGCGATGAATTGCAACCCACAGTGACCGATGATCAGCTCTCAATGTCAGTAAATATGATCTTCTCTCAATTCAATTTTATATATGACAGTCATCTGTATATGTGTGTGTGTGTGTGTGTGGATTGCGGACTAATTGATGCGTTGAACACAGCTTGCATTTTTTGTTTGGTAAAAACTTGGAAAGGGCGACGAGAATAGTGGATCAAAGAGGTGTTAAGAGGATACTTGGCGAGCCCAGTGGGCGTACTATCTTTCAGGTTGATTGTTTTTCTTCAATGTATCTACACTTTTGCTTTTTCTTGTTTCGAAGGATGAAAATTTTGTTTAGTGTCCACCCAAAAGATTCGAATGGTGATGAAACATCAAAATTTCGTGTTTTTTGGAATGTTTGGGAATCAACATTCCTATTTTTGTTCAACGTATGTGAAATGTTTTTGTTTCCAAACTAATTGAGAAAACCATGCATTGAAAATAAATTTTTGATCCTTGCCCTTGATCATTTATGTAAATTATGCACAGAAACAAAGTCTGCGTCTTGCGATAATTAAGAATTTTTCATGTTCGTCTGCATTTAGTTTTTGCCATAATAACTTCAAATGATTCAAAAGGAGCAATAACGATTGTTTTTTTTTATTTACTTGCTCTTGTTAGGTGGTGGGAGAATCTAGGAGGAAGGAGGAATATTTTTGCTTTCCTGAACACTACTGTGCTTGTTATTCCTTCTTCTATGACATAGTAAACAGAGGAGAACAGCTTTGTGTGAGCTCTGCTTTTCTGCTTGTGCAATTTCTTTTGTGCATTTGCTTGATATTAGTATGATTTCATTAAGGGTCCTTAATTGTCCTTTGCTTCCTCCATATTACCGCATTCTCGTCCAGTGTAAGCATCAAGTTGCTGCAAGACTTGCTGTGTCGGTTGGAGCATGTGTTGATGTTAAGGTGTCTGATGAGGAGCTAGCACTACTGCTTTCCAAACTCTAGCACCTTGTGGCAGAAGCTATGGTTTGGATTTAGAATTGAAGGTAAATATATGAGTAGATTGCATCTGAATTGGCTTATTGATGTGTTACATTTTATGATAGTGTGAAGGACCTGCTTTTGCATTCTAGATTAGTTTTGTAGTGTATACTTGAGTTTTATATTTAAGAATTTTTAGCAGGTTAATTGATGGGGTTAGTTTCGAGCTTTACGTGCATATCTATTCTTCAATCATTATAACTTGGCACCAACACTCTTGAGATTTTCCTTTTTCTTTTATCGGAAATTAGTTTCGCCCTAGACAGAAAACAAAGTTTATGCAAGGGATGATATGATGGTGTATTGACATTAGGTTTTTCTATGTAAACAGTCTGTTCTGTTTAACATCGTATTTGACAGGAGATCAAGGACGATTGCACCTCGAGGCTCAACTCTGAATTGGGCAACGATAATAAGCTTAGAGGCATCTCATATGCAGGACTTCTATAAGGTGTAGGCTTTTCCTAACACCTTATATGCATTAACAATGTATGCTAGCTCCTAGCCGGAGTCCCAAAAGACCTAGGCCTTCTACTCTCCTGGGCACCAGCTGTTTGTGACTGCTCAAAATAGGAGGTGTTTGCTACATTACTTGCAACTACATTGAAACTATAAATTCTTGAAAAACTGGTCCAGAGGGTCTTATTCTTTAGATTTCATTACATCTATTGAGACTGGGAGGTAAGACACTTGATCTTCAGTGAATAGTAAGGACTAGGGAGTTTTGAATGAGGTAGACTTTAAATGCATCCTTATAGGATTCACACAGACCATAGATTCAAACACCAAATGCTAGAAACTCAAAGCAATTACATGACAAAAGATGTGCACATTTTAGGAAGAATGTTTAATTATGTGGATTATGGCTCTCAATCTTTCTTGAAAACAGCCTCTAAGCACCGAGTCCATCTTCTCCCATTCTGGACTATTTACTAGTTCAGACTACTCAAATTTATTATGATGGCACCCTTTCATAGAAGTCAGCATAACTTGTTTCCCATGATATACATCTACTCTCAATATGATGATGTGATAGATTCATTTATAGCCTTCAACTCTTTTTACAGTTCATAGCTTTATATACTACCTTTGGTTCTAATGGCAATATATTGTACAACACTATGTTGCCTTGTTCACTTAGATCTATGCTTCCCCGCTTTGATTTTCTGGTTCAAATCTTGAAATCTATTTGCACATGAGATCAATTAAGGTGCAATGATATATACTTCACATCACAATTAGGAAATGAAGTAAATTTGGACCTCAACAGGCCACAAAACCAACAGATGAACAAACAAGACACCAATCAATGGTAATGCTCATAATCTAATTCGACCATTACAGGAAACAGCAAAAGCCAAAAAATACAGTGATTCAGAAAGCCAAAGCTTCCTTACATAATTATTCCCTTTCTCTTAACAAAACATAGACAAGAGAACAAACTTATTCAAGATATTAACACACCCCAAGACCACCCAGAAAGATACTAAACTATGGAACAATCTTGTAAGCTTTCACCTTATCAATCCAAGAAATGAATGCGTTTTTTGTGTTCCTGAACCCCAAAAATCCATGCTCCTTACTCTTGTTCATAGTATCTAACATGCACCCATCACCAAGCATCATATCAACAAACCACCAAACTCCAACATCTTCCAATTTAGTAGGCAACAAATCCTTCTCTCTCACAATCTCCTCCCACACTGGCTCCTTACCCTTCATCATCTCCACCAAACTCAATTTCTCTCCCTCCTCAAATTCAGCACATTCCACCTCAAACTGCTCAGCCAACACCTTCCAAAAATGCTTCCACTTGAACACATCTCCATTGCTAATATTAAAGGCTTCATTCTTCGCATAGGGATCAACCGCTGCCCATATCTCATGCTCGGCGATCAAGTCTGCGTCTGAGCAATCTGAATAGTCATCCCACGCCGCCTTACACCCGGGAAACCTCAGAGGAACACCCTCATGCTTACATATAGCAGCATAAACACAAAGGGTCCCAACAATATTCATCAAACTATATGGCGAAAACCCAAATATCGTTCCTGGCCTATGAACAGACCAAGTCAGTCCTTCCTTCTTTTCCACCTCCTCAAACAAAATATCCTCAAGCGTGTAGTAAAAATTTGGAGCATCAAGCCTAGGTAAATCCTCGTGAAACGGAGGATCATGGGCAATTTTCCCGTACAATTCAAAAGGGCCCAAGTAGTGTTTTCTTCCGGTTTGAAGACAGATATGCTGCAAATTTGGGGCACTGGGTATGATTGATTGGAGAACATTTCTGAACATTTTTCCATTGATTTCACAATTTTCGGCTTCGGTGGATCTACTAGCCCATGTGACGTAGAAAACATGGGTAACATCGTGGAGATTTGAGAGCTTCGATTGGGTGTCTTCTGGGTCTGAGATATCGCATTGGACGTATTCGACTGGGTGGTCTGCGTTCCAGGAGGGCCTTGGCCGGCGAGCGACGCCGTAGACCTTCCATGGTCCGCCGGGGGTGTCTGCGAGTGGGAGGATCTCGGCGAGGCTGTTTCCAACGATGCCGGTGACGCCGATGATTAGGGCCACGCTTTGGTACTTTTGTGGTGCATCGTCTTCTTCGAATTTTTTCTGCAAAGAGGTAATTTGGGATAGATAGTTTAGATTCAGATCGTGGAGTATAAGAAGAAAAAATGTGTGTGCAGTGTGCATGTGTGTTAATATATATATATATAGAGAGAGAGAGAGAGAGAGAGGGGGGGGGGGGGGGGGGGGAGGAAGAGGAATTGCTTGCCTTCGCAGCGCCGATAGCTCCAGCCCACCACCAGCTCATTTTACGTGTGAGTGATTGGTTAAGAGAGAGAGACAGAGATTGAAAATTGTGTAGCTAAGCCAGGAGTAGGAATAGGAGTAGGGATGGGGGATGTATTTATAATTTATTGGTGGGAGGAGGGTGCATGGACACGTGGAATGGCCCCTCACTCATGTTTTGTTACATAGAATACTTTTCAAAGTTGGCCCACAACTTTAGATTATCTCATTACAGCCTTGTTGAGAGACCCATTTAAATATAATACCCAATTCACCTCACTCATAACGTGTAAGTAACCAATTCTTGTTAAAAAAATTGAAGTACAATCATTAGAGAAGATATAAATCCCTAGATGAATTAGATTATGAAACGTTTAAACTTTAAATATTTGCAATAACTTACTAATTACAAGTTTAGTTAAGTTTGAAATATATTAACAAGAATTAAATTCAAAACGTTTAAATTTATTATTTATCTTAGATTAATCACACATTGGGCTACTTGTACGGGTTAACATAATTCGTTTTTTATCGTTATAATAAATTCTATTAGATAAAATAAAATTCACAATCAAACCAACAATAATAGTGTATTTTGATTGATATATTTGGTTCAAATAATATTAATGAACTAAATATAAAGAAATTATATAATTGCAATAATATTCAAAAACATGAGTTTGAAGCTTGGATGGGGGTTTGTAGGATCTTTTTGGGCTATCTTACGAAAACTCCAATTAAAACTTGACACCATGATATGGAATGCAAATTTTGACACAATTCTCTTTTCTACGTCACTGCTGAGATTATTTGTGATTAGAGACAGAATCAACACTGCATGTCTTGATCACGTAGTTTCCATGGTGGATAGACGTCCACGTGGACAATTGGAAATTTTAGATGATTCCAGATAAATCTATTTAATGATTCCACAAAAATTCGATCACGCATGAGAAGAGTTAAACGGACAAGATTACGGCACCTCCGCCAGCACCGTGGTACCGTTATGCATTCATTGGAGGGTCTCCAAATTGATTGAAAAAATTAATAAAAAAATTATATAATAAATTACAATACAATTCAAATCTCAAAAATAAACAAAATAATTTTTACTTTTTGAGGTTGAGATCTCTTTAAATTTTATTTTAAAGTTAATCTGATGGTTAATATTAACACCTTAAATTTATTAGGGAAAATAAATCTCTAAGATGTGTTTAGGATAATTTTTTAAAAATGTTTTTAGAAATTACAACTTCTCACAAGTACATTAAAAAAAGTAGTGTTTAAAACTGTCCCACCACCCCCACTGCCCCACCACCGCAACTACCTCTCACCATCACCACCACCATCCCACCACCATTGCCACCCACGACTATTACCATCACAACCGGTCGTCATCACCCATTACAATTATCACCATCTCCACTACCACCACTGCCGTCCACCCCTACTACAATTGGTGCTTAAATTTTTTTTTCTCTTCTCTATCTTTATAATTTGATTTTGAGTGTAAATACAAATATATTTATTGTTAACTTTTTTTTTTATTATTCCGCGCCTAAAGGCACATGAAATAACTAGTATTAACATAAAGCATCATACGCCTTCAAATAATTTCCAATTTCCAAATTATAAACTCATTACTTCGAGGGTCAATAGCAATATACACAAAAATGCCAGTGGACTACATAACTACAACCAGAAATATATCAAATAAAGGCACAAACATATCATAGGCCGAAGCTACTGAGTTTTTTTTTGGAGGGGGGAGGCGGTACTACGCAATTGAGACCCCCATCAGAAGGTAGGGCTGTTAATCAAACCAAGCTTGAACATTTTTTTAAGCTCGTTTATATGTAAATAGTCAAATGAGTCAGCTCGTTTATGTGTAAATTAGGCTCGAATTTAACTCGATTATCACCCTTACCAGAAAGTCCCCAAGTTCAGTAGGAGATCAATTAAATTCTATAAAATTAATGAAACCAATTATCGAACATGACTTTCCCTTAAGCAGTTATAACTTCTCCTTTCAAAATTATAATTTTACCCATAAAAAATAATAATGAATGGTACAGTACTGAAATTTTTTCGCTACCGTAGAATTTCCATCTTATCATAATAGTCACATTCTTCGAGGAGGATTGCCGCCCAGAAAAATGAAGAAATATATTACTACAAACCTCAGAAAATGAAATTCTAAAACACAATACAACACTAGTTCAAAACCAACATGAGCATGCAAGTGTTTAACGCTTTAACCAAAAAGAAAAAAATACACACCGCTATTAATGTTAACAATTACATAATGAAAACTACTTCATATGAGAGTTCTGTACCCATAGTTGAGTAATGACTAGTGAAAAATCACTGGATTTTTAGTATGGTAACTAGGTGCAACATACCAATGGGCCTTTGATCTAATTGTATTTTTTACCTTGTGAAGACTTTGTCTTCTTGAGATCAAGGGTTTAAGTTCCCTTTTCCCCTCTCCCTCCCAAAAAAAAAAAACTAGGTACAACACAAGAGGACGGTAAGACAATAAAAACCATAGGATGTTACTAAGGCTGTCAAAATCCAACACGACGCGATTAACTGACACGAATCGATACGAATTAAACGGAATTGTGTGAGATCTTAACGGGGTTGGGTGATAAACGGATTGACACGCCAAACACGTTTAATAAACGGGTCGTGTTCAGGTGAAACCTGTCAAACCGTTTATCACACGTTTATCCGTTTAAATAAAATTAATATAATAATAAATTAATAATTATTTTAAAAAATTATCAAGAAAAAAAGAAGTAAAATAGTAGTTCAAAGATAAAGGAGGGGGAGATGGAAAGCACTTCAAAAACAAAGACAAACCAATATCTTTTATTTTTGTCCCACATTGGCAAATGAGGGGAGATGAGGAGGGTTGAGTTGCCTATAAAAGGCAATGGCTTCTTACATTTTTTTTTAAACTTTCAAGTCTGATTTTTATGAAATTCAACTAAAAATTCTTCTTTTTTGAGGTAAGTACAATTGACAGTTAAAAAAGTGGAGTATTAAAATTTGTTGATATAATTTTTTTAAAATTAAACGGGTTAAACGGGTCGTATTCGTGTTGAGATTTTTCACCCGTTTATTAAACGTGTTGTATACGGGTTTACATATTTTTCACCCGTCACCCGTTTAACCCGACACGTTTTACACCTTTAAATGTCACCCATATCCTGTTTGTATCCATACTCTCCTCCCCTATCCTTTGGTAAAAAAAAAAGGAACAAAAGGGTATATGGGTACTATATTTCGGCTTATGGGGCTTCTTTTGTGCCCTATGCTAGAGCAAAGCCCTATCCCTATCCGCCAGATGGCTACGCCTCAAGTAATTATTAAGCTAATAGCAACCTTGCATTATAGCAAAGCTTCGTGTTTGTTTTTCTTCAAACCCTAATCCACACTTGCTCACTGCTACTACGGCTTCTTGGTTGATTTCCCATACATATGTTAGTTTGTAATGAAACAAGAATATATATTTCTTATGAACAGTTCAGAATTTAGATAATCCTAGCGCCATGGCAGAAACACAGTCAAACAAACTTTGAAATGCAAGGATTTAGCACATATAAGTCATGAAAAATCAATTTACGAACAAACAACATACTAAGCAACACCAGACCATGTTCATGACAACAACCATACACTTAAAAGCATCCTTCCACCAACAGGAGAAGCTTCTCTATTGGAACCTATTTACCAGATGAGGAAGTGAAAAATAAAGAAAAGCATAAGCTACCTCATTCGTGCTCCACCCTTTCCTGCTGCCATCTTCTGTGGATGCCAATCATTTATCCACTATAACTGAGCAACCTTACACAAACATGACAGTTATTTGGTAACGCTTTAAAAATAAATGTGAATAGAGCATCAAATATGACCAACCTTTCTACAAAAAGAAAAAAACACTGATGAAAAACAATAAGCTGTAATTTGCTCCTATTGGATGCTAAATTGGTCATTGCACATACCTTATCCTCAGCTTTCCCAGCTATTTTCCAAGTGAGTTACACAAGGTCTTATGCCCAGCTTTACAGGTTGTCCAAAGCATATAGTTCAGGCCCCTCATATACACTAGTTCATGAATCAGCTGCTATAGAAATCCACATAGAAAAAGAATAATGTACAACAATATCACACTGTTGACATAATATCACCAGAAGAAGGGAAAGAACAGGATGAATACAAGATTCTCGGGACAGACACCATTCCAGTGGCCCAGAACCCATTACCAGAAGACGATCTTCTGCAGTCACTTACTTGTCAATCTTTCTGACAATCTACATTCTTCCTCCTTAGATACATGGGGGTCAAGCTTGCGCAGGTTATTAACAAACATTATTGCTTCATCTCTCCTATCAAGCTTACAATACCAATCTAAGATGCAGTTGTATGTGCTCTCATTTGGTTTACAGCCATGCTTGGTCATGTATCGAACCAAATCAATGGCATCCACAAACATTCCATCGGCTGCATAACTTGCAACAAAGGTGTTATATGTGATCACATCTGGAACAAGCCCAGATTCCGTCATTTCCTTGAAGACCCGTGAGGCCTCTCTCATCTGACCGTTTCTACAATATGCATATATCACGGTGTTATAAGAAATAGCATCTGGCTTGATTCCTTTTGCCAAAAGATCTCTCAGTATTTCTTCAGATTTCTCAAAATTTCCAGATCGGCTGTACATATACATCAAACTATTGTACGTGGTCAAGCTAGGAGTGAACCCCATCTGAGTCACGAAATTTATTATCTCATTTGCCTTGGTAATCATTTGCCTTCGACCATAAATGGAAACCATGGCATTGAGAGTAGTTATGTCAGGCGACAAATCTTTTCTTCTCAACTCCAGGAAAGCTTGTTCTGTTTCCATTAACAGGTCACTTTTGCTGTAGACTAAAACGAGGGTCTTCAAAAGCACAGCATGGGGTTCGATAATTCCTGAGTATATATCTTGTGCAAGAGCATGCATCCGTTCAATTTCCTTCCCATTAGCATAAGCATGAAGCAAACAACAGTAAGTCAGCTGATTAGGTTTACATCGACCATCCTCCATTTCAGCGAGCACTTTCTCAGACTGTTCCCAAAGCCCTCCCCGCGCCAATGCTGCTAAAACAGCATTGTAGGTGGAAAGGTCTGGAGAGACCCCTGCTTCCAACATGCTCTTATAAACAGCCATTGCTTGGTCAAAAGACCCACAGCGGCTATAAGCACCGATCAAGGTATTGAAAGTGTCCCTCTCAGCTACAAACCCTGCTCGCTTCATTTCCTTGAACACTCCAGACACTTCAGAATCCATCCCATTCTGCCCAAAGACTGCCAGAAGAGTATTCCAAGTGACAATATCTGGGGTACATCCACAACCCTTGATCTCTTCAAAAACCTTCATCATTTCCATAAATTTTCCCCTGTTGCCATGCATCTTAATAAGGGCGTTAAAGGTACATATATTTGGATTGCAACCTGCACTTCTCATCTCGTCAAAAACCCTCACTGCAGACTCATCCTTCCCAGCCTTCTCAAATCCTGATAACAGAGTTGTATAAGTAAACACATCTGGCTTTATCCCTTTTTTCACCATTTCGACTTTTAATTCCACTGCTTCATTTAACAAACCATCTTTAGCGTAAGCTGATATTAGCGAATTGTAAGTCACATTGCTAGGAGAAAATCCATTAACTTCCATCTCCCTCAAAACCTCCATGGCTTCCTTAGGCCGCCGAGACTTCCCATAGACATCCAACAATGCATTATAAGTAACCTTATCAGGCTCAAATCCTGCTAATTTCATCTCCTCAAATATACCTTTAGCTTCTTCATGCAATGATCCACGCCGACAACAACTTATAAGGGTATTATATGTATATGCATCAGGGGCAACTCCCGAGCTCTTCATACCATCAAACACCGAAATAATTTTATTCCATGGCATACCCATTTTCCCATACACATTCAAAATCACATTGTACGTAATCAAAGTAGATTTGCAACCCTCTTCCTCCATTTTCTTGAAAACCAACACAGCCTCTCTATACCTCCCATTACTGGCACAAGCAGTTATCAAAGAAGTGTAAGCATAAACATCAATACCAAAGCCATCTTTATGCAAATGGTGAAGCAAAGAAGATGCAGATGAAACCCGGCCCTCTTTGCCAAGCATGCTTATGATTACAGCAACAACAGACCCATTTAACAAAAGTTCCGAATCGTTCTGATTCTTAACCCATTCAAACACACTCAATGCCAAGTCACATTTCTTATAATACCCTAAACCCTTAATAATTCCTAAAATATCAAAACGCAAAGACTCTACACACAATTCTTCTTTTTCTTGTTGGTGTGAATTGCATAATCCAAGCAGTGTTTCATTAACCTTGGCGATATCAAATTCTGGGTTCAGAAGGGTTTGGAGGGTTCGTTCACCTAGTGGGGAGAGGCGGTGGTGAGACCACGGCTTGCCCCTGTTGGTGTCGCGGTGTTTGCCAATACGACGTCGTGTTCTGGGGATGGCAGAGGTCAAATTTGGGGATTGGAAATGTTGGGTTTGTGTGGAATTGTTTGTAGGGTTCTGGGGTTGGATGAGGTCTTGCAGGAGAGGGGTTAAGGGTGGTGGTGGTTGTAGTGGAGGATGAGTTAAGGTGGGGTGTTTGGTATGGGGTGGTTGTTCTTGAAAGAAAGGTTTCGTGTGCGGTGGATTTGGTAGTAGAAGAGGGAGCGCTAGCTTCTCTGCCATGGAAGAGAGAGAGAGAGAGAGAGAGAGAGAGAGAGATTTTACTTACAGGCTTGTACTGTAGTGAACTCTCTGTTCGATTCTTAAGCAGCGCCAAAGACTACTTGCTTGAGAAAAATCTCTTTATCTCTTGATAAGAACGAGGGTAATTTAGCCCCCAAAAAACTGTCATATTCCAGTCAGGGGTGTTACTGTAATTCAAATTAAGAATGAAAATATAAACATATCCTATAATATTTTGAGGGAATTTTATTTTGTATTTGAAAGATTAAAGAAATTTTATTTTATATCCTCAAAGATTAATTTTTGATATTATATATTAATTAAAAATTTATAATGTTGTCTTTCTATTAGTTTTTTTTACTCATTCTGTCAACATCAATGGAGTAAATTTTAACGGAATAAGCAAAGAAATGTAACAAAAATGTCAAATTGCAGTATTTTTAATATATTAAAGATATAATGTGAGAAAACTCATCTTTAAAAGTGCAAAATAAAAAAAATTTAAATCTTTCTGAATACTAAGCGAGATTCCCCCAAATATTTTTCCCTAATCTTTTGTAGGGCAAGCTATTATAATTCACATTTTTGTTTTTTGATCTTGGTCTTTTTCGCTTTCTGGAAAGTCGGTATTACTTAGATAGAAAGATAAAAAATTAATGTTTGCCTTTGTAAAGGAGATACTGTAATTCCGATGAAAGATAATATTATCATCACACTATAGTTGAGAATTTGACGGAAAAACAAAGTGTAGAAGAAATTCGAACTAAAGAAAAAAAAATTGATTTCCACTTATATTTGCTTGGCAAGTTTAGGAGAAAAGAAGAGAACATATTAATAACCCATTTACTCTATTTCTTTTGGCGTTTATAAGGAGAGAAAAGAAACAAATGTTTATTTTTACAAATTTGAAGAACAAAATGAAAAATCACTTTTAATAAAAGTTATTAGACAAAGGCAACAATCAATCACGAGAAACTCTACGATATCGAAATTTTTTTGTATTGTGGGTTACCATTTTTTATGGTAAAATTATGACTTTAAAAAAAGAAGTTACAACCGCCCAAAGAAAGACCATGATCAATTACAAACACCCATAATTAATTATGAACTTTTGATATCAATCACAAACTTACATGATCGATCATACCTTTAAAAATATAACTTACACCTCAAAAAAAAAGTTAAAACTTAATCTTAAAAAGTTGTAGTTTTTAGTACAATACCACCAATAGTACCCTAACTTTTCTCATCAATCACAAATACCTCTTTTTTCTCTTCAAATCTTTCCACTTATAGGCAGAAAAGAAAAATGGGTCAACATGCCCCCAAATCCATTCATTTCTCTCCTTTTTATCTTTTGTTAAAAACTTGAAGTAATGATCTAAGCTCCCTTTTCATCCAACAAGCCAACAACCAACTTTAGGCATGAAAAGTGATAGTCTTCATAAGAATAATTGAACACCCAAAAGATAAGTTTTTGAGAGCCTCTTCAGCATTTAGAAGGCATTAAACATGCCATATATAGCATGACAGAAACCATAGAGGCTTTTTTTTCGGTAAATTCAAGTCTTTGAGACATTATTATAATTTATTGCGACTCAGTTGACCTGTGTTCCTTTCCGACTTTTGGGCTTGGTCGGTAATAGATCCATACTACACCATATATTTGATTCCACAAAATTTAAGACGATTAACAAACAAAAAATAACAGTCACTACAAGTATTCCGCAGGGTGGCCTACACATACCGATCCAACAACAAAATTACTCATCAAAACTAAGATAGAGCAATGCTCATGTGTAGGCATATAACAGCACACTATTGTTTCCTAAGAGTAATATCACATACGAAACCATAGCCACATTTACAAATAACAAACTCAAGGGATTACTAGCAAAACGTGAATCCATTCTCCTGCAAACTGGCTCACTTTAGAAAGTGGGGGTTAATCAACCCTGCAATCTCAAGAAACCCAACACGATCCCTCCCCCCAAATATTTTCTTCAGTTCCACATCGCAGACTATGACCTTCTTGTTTTCAGGGTCCTAAAAAGGAAAGAAAATAACACGTCAGATTTTTTCTGCGCCTAAATGCATTAGAAGTAGTCAGATTTGTTCTGCTGCTAAATGCATAGAAGTAGAACCACATATTACATCACCTCCATCTTGATACAAATGGAATCGAGCTTTCATGCAAACACTTGTAGAAGTAAGATGATATGTCACTAGATTGCTTCACCTTGAAACTTGATTGGATCATATTTGCTAGAAACACTTTACAAAAAAGTCGAGAATGTTTTGAAAAAATACATTTTTAACAAAGGTGTGACCTTCAAATATGGCCATTTATATTCAATGGTAGCAAAATGTTACTGAAATGGAAGTAAAAGACAAGTTTATAGCAACAACACATAGTCGGTGCAGCCACGTGGGAAGAGTATCTCCATGTACTCCCCTTCTTCTAGCACTCACCCCTTCTTCCTCAAGAAAGTGAAATTAACTTGTACGTGCATTTAGCTAGCTTCATCTGTAGTAATGGAGTTAAATTACCAATATCAAACCACATCTAATATTACAAATATATATAAAGAGAGCAACATGAGTGACCCTCCATTAAGCAGTTGGCCTATTCAAATTGATGCTGGCTTTTCGTTCCACACTTTATACCAGTTCAGTTCAAAAGAGTAAACACTTCAAACTACAATCCTGCAAGAGCAGAGAACAACCACCTTACTCAATAAAGAAGTGACTTTGAGTATCATATAATTAGATACTTGTGCATCTTCATATGTATGGTCACGACTTAGTTCATCAATACCAATACAGCCTTACCCGGACTTTAGAAAGACCAAAGACGACAAATAATAACGTATAAACCCACGCCAAAACCTTTAATAAAAATCAGACCTACATTTGATCCATACCAACACAACATTATTCACATATAACAATCCCAAGTTCAATTCAGTAAAGTAAGGCAGCGGTATGAGCATGTTTCAAACCCACATCCTGTTTACCCAAAATAACATTATTCATGTATAAATGATAAATTCGTTTTGACAAAAATAAACCCCCCAAAATAGGACATAAGCAAATCCAAAAACTCAATTGAACAACCAACAATGCTATGTTCACCGAAGCTTTTACAAAATTTTGAATCCTAAATCAATGTGAATATAAGATCAGTAAGTCCCACAAACTCTCACTAATTATCCAATGACTAATTGACTAACAATGTGCCACATCATTTGGAGTCCGATATTTAGTAAAAGTTTTGGTGAACACAAAATTTCTCTAGAACAACACTGGGTACATTAATAACAAACCCACATTTCATCTTACACCTATCTCAACCATACAACACCAGATATCCCAATTCCGTCAATTAATCGGAGAATGGCACATAAACCATCTAAAAACGCATACCAACTCTAAGCACACTTTAGATTAAAAAATAAAGAGTTAGGGCTTCAAAAAAATAACACAAAACATGAAGTAGTTGGACAAATAAGCGTGTACTCTATGGATAGATCATACCTGAAGGTTGTGCTGTTTGATGTGAGCCCAAATCTGCTTGAGGGCTTGGGTGCGAGGAATCTCGGAAACGCCGCCGAGGAACGCTCGCATTTCCGGCGAGACTCGGCGTGGCTTCATGATACCTCTCGGCTCGCGTTTGGTGGTCTCTGACGCTGGCTTGGACGCGGTGGCCAGGGTTACAAAGCACACTGAGCGCAGGTTAACACGAGAAGGATTAACAACAGGAGCAACAGGCCTGAGCGAAGATGAGTTGACCAATGACGCCGTTTCTCCGGCGAATGCGCCGGAGAAAACCCCCAAACACATCGCCATTTGCCGACTTTCAATCTCTCTCTAAATCTCTACCTTGTCTTTATCTCTCTAAAAATTGGAATACAGAGTGAAATTCTGTGAGTGTGAACACACAGCGGATAAAAGACACAGTCCCGCCTTTGGCCTCACCGTCCGAATTGTCCTCTATTCCGAAAATACCCTTCTTTATTTCGTATAATTCAATGGACCAAGCCCAAGTCACTGGAATCTAAGACACTAACCCAAACATTTGAGCCCAAACCCAAGACAGTGGAATCATAGTTCCAAGCCCTTGGTAGGCCCGTTAGTGGTAATGTAGCTTCAGGTTTTGTTTTCACTTAATTTTACTCAGTTCATATCCTATTTAGTTATATTATTCTATAGTTGAGTTTGTATTATGTCAGATTCTTATCATAGATAAGCTGTGTATAAAACTGTGTTTATCAGGTTTGTATCGTGTTTATTCGATTTCGTGTCAATCTTTTTATTTGACGAGTGTACCTATTTATCGCTAAAGTCAACACAAAATCACTAAATCTTTTTTAACCAAAAGCTGGGTCCATGGATTTCACATAGGCCTGACAATCGTGTCGAGTGGAATGGTTTCGTGCCGGGTGGAACGGGTTTGTGTCAAAAAACCCTTCATCCATACCCCATTCGTTTATATAAACGAGTTCAACTATCACATCCATACACGAATCATTTATTAGACGGGTTACCCGATACAACCCGTGTGTCACCCGCTATATAAGAGAATAGGTTAGAGTATTTCAAGTACACAAAAAAAAATCATCAACTTGTTACACATTACACATGTTTGACATGTTTACTATAACAATAAATCATGGCTGAGCAAAACAATAAAGACAAAAAATAAACATTAAATGACTACTAAATTTGAATAAGTCTAAGAGATGGGAGGTGTGAGATGAGGTAAAGGCTAATAAACCTAACTTTTTTAAAAAAAATTTGTAGTATAATTGTTAACGGGTTAAACGGGTTGAAACGAATTTATGGGTTAAACACGAAACCGGTTCATTTATTTCACGGGTCTTCCGAGTTAACCCGTTAATCACCCGAACCCGTTAAGACTACACTCAAACCCGCTAAATCCGTGCCGAATTCGTGTCGGTTTCACGAGTCGTGTCTATAATTGTCAGGCCTAATTTCACATGATAAGTCATCGGGTTCTAATTGGGTTGAGAGAAGTTTATTGGTCCTGTTTAGAGTTGGTTTAAACCTCAATTTTTTTTTTTAGATGAAAAGAAGCTTGGTTCGTTTGGACCCAAGCTTATTGAGCGGCTTTTCCGTTAGTTTTTTGGATATAAACAACTTTTATTAGTACTAAGAAAAAACTGAAAAATGGGGCTTATCCAAGGATTTCCAAGGAAAATTTGATTTTTTCCAAAACACTCCGAACGATTTTAAGAACTTTTTTAACTCTGACTTTTTCATTTCACTTTTCAAACTTCTATTTCGCACCTAAAAAAAGCAGCTCCAAACATTCTCATTATCCAAAACATATGCTCAAAACTACTCAAAAATTTGAACCATCATCTAATGTATTGTAGCTATTTATCAACATGAACCAACTTAATTATCAAGTAGGCTTTAGTTTTACTAGTTTTAGGTCACATGACTCACAAGCAATTGACGTGCGAGGTTTACAAGTGCGGTTGTACTCGACATGAAATCGATCAAAGATGTTGTGATCTAAATTAAGTAAAATATTCTCAAATATTCTGATTAATATCCTCAAATAATATGCAAATCGAGCATGTGAACTTATGATAATTTCAATAACATACTATCTAAGAAAAAAACAAAGCCTCCTAGTCGAGTTGCTTAAACTCCTCAATTAGAAAAGTTAAACAACGGCTCAATTCATTTATATCCGACAATTTATATTATGATTTAATATTTTAATCATCGTAACTTATTTAAATTTAAATTTTTAACCATGATAACTCATTAAATTTTTAACTTTTAGTCTTTTAATCACAATAACTCATTTAAATTTTAACTTTTAAATCACAGTAAGTAAACTCATACATTAACAAAAAAAAAATGTGATTTGCACGGGGCATGACTAATTTTTGTACATTATAAACATGGGATAATCACAAAGATACGTTCTTTAAGATGGACATTAAAAAAAAAAAAAAAAAAATTCAGTCACACTCCTTCCAGTTTATCATATCTTCAATGACAGTCCCTTTATTTTTTTAATCTTCTTTAATACCCCTGTCAGATTAAAGGTCTTGACTAGAATACAATTTTACTAAATTGCCCATGATATATTTTAGGTAAAATTTCATTCACACTCCCTCTAGATAGGCATATCTTCAATGATATCTCCTCTATTTTTATGAATTTTTTTATGTATTAAAATTCGGAATAACTAAAATTCAATTCGAGTCGATTAAAATTGATTTTTAATCAGCTCAAATCAAATTTTAATCAACTCGCATTGAATTTTAATCGGCCCAAATTTTGATACGTAAAAAAAATAAATTTTAATTGACTCAAATTTTAATACATAAAAAAAGAATTTTAATCAACTTGAATCGAAATTTAATAAGTAAAAAATATAAATTTTAATCGACTCGAATTGAATTTTAATCGGTGCTAACAATTCAGGTTGAGTTCAAATTGACTCGAATTTTAATACGTAATGATGGTGCTCGAAATCTCTCTACCCAATTACAGAACAATCGAGGGGTGAGGCCCAGTAGGGACTCAATGTACGCTTAAGCCTATGGGGAAGTTAGAATTAAAGTTAGACCAAAGAATTGGATATAAGTGGTTCACCTTAGTCGAAAGACTACGATTACATCCACTATAATGGAGACTCTTACTCCTTGAGGGATTATATTACTTGAAGAAGAAGATAACAATTACAGTAGTCTTGGCTGTGAGCCTTTTACAATGTATTTCTTAGGTAGCATTTTGAACTCTCTCTCCGGTCTGTCTGCCTCTCCTCTTCTTTTCTCTATATATCATTTATCTCTATTTTTTGCAGTATCATCGCTTTCTATTTATACATCTTCTTGTTAAGGTTTCTCCGATGCTTCCTTTTATGGCTAATTCGGTGGTCTCCTCCTTATTTGTTTTATAGCTGAACCTGTCAATCTGACATTTGCTATGTCTACTAGCCCTGATATCTGCTCAATGTCGAGCTCAAATCGTTCGAGCAGACCATTTGTTGTCGAGCTTGTTGAGAACGATCTGAGCCCTGATATGGGTTGGATGACCCTGGGCTTTTCACTGAGCTGGGCCATGGTCCAGTCCGGATACGGGAGAAGCCATCCAGAAAGGCTGCCTGGGCTTGTCCTCGATGGGCCCATCGGGGGCCTTGGGCTCAGACTTAAATTCATTATCATCACGTAAAAAATAATAATTTAATAGGCTCAAATTTTAATACGTAAAAAAATAAAGTTTAATCAGTTCGAATCGAATTTTAATTGGATCAAATTTTACTATGTAGAAAAATAAATTTTAATCAACTAGAATTTTAATATGTAAAAAAATAAATTTTAATAGGCTCGAATTTTAATTTAATTTTATGTAGAAAGATTATTTGAGGTTTATGTAGGTACAACTTTAGTATTTTAGATGAATTTTTTCTGTTAAAAATAATGATTTAACGGTAGGGAGTGTCAGTGATGTTTAAATATAAATTATAAGGAATGTCGGTGATGTTTTGAATAATAAAGAAGATGTCTTTGAAAATATAATAAACTAGAAGGTAAGTGACTAAAATTTTCCTAAAAAAAAAAAAAATGACTTAGACATTCCTCTCTCATCTCGTGGTAGTGGGAACATCCTAATCCATGCGGCCATGCCTATCTAGTGTTATAATTACAACCTAATTGTCTGTTTTGTCGTACCCACAAAATCCCTTTTTCTTTTTTTTTTCAGTTTTTGAAATAGACTTCTAGCTATTGTGTCATTGTTCATAGAGGTGCATGGATGTAGTTGCCGTAACATATAGGAGGAACCCTTTTTTCACGATTTATCATGCATTCGTTATCTTGGTTGTGGTGTAACCTTTAGGTATATTCTATACTCTCGGAAAAATGATTCGCTCGATTCTAATTTGTTCATATAAAACATATATTTTTATAGTTCTACCGTCCAGTCAATTCTGTTTCACTCCACCAAAAAAAAAATTGATTCGAACCACGTCAAAGTAATGTTTTATTAAACTAGTCATCTTCTTGTAATTGAATTATTGATATTTTTAAAATTATATCAAAAAATAATTTCTTAGTTATGAAGTTTGATCTGAGTTGTTTATAATCACCAAAATAGTATAATAATTTAAAAATTAGATAAAAAAAAATGTAAACGTATTCATGCAGCTGTTGGCTATGGTGGGACCAGGTGGGTGTTGGCACCGGCCACTGTCATCAAGGATTTCGCAACTACCATCTCTTTTAAACATTCAAAGTTTCGGATGACATGAATTCTAGACTTCTGCAAAGTTTCAGAGGGGACGAGGTATTATTAGCTCTTTTCCAGATGTATCCTACCAAATTCCCAGGACCTAACGGCATGCCTGCACTTTTTTTCCAAAAGTATTAGCATGCAGTAGGGACCAATGTTATTCATTGTGTTCTATCATTTCTAAATGGAGGTGATTTTTCAGCAAAGCTAATGTTCCGTTTGGTACGATAAAAAAGTGGAAGGATGAAAAATTGGAAAGATGGAAAGTGAGATGGATAAATAAAACATCATGTTTGGTAAGGAATGAAAGTAGGAAGGATGGAAAAGTAGATGGATTAATTTTCCTTCCAACTCACCAAAATCAATTCCTCCAAAATCGGAAGGAAAGTGAATGGAAAGTTAATTATTTGTGTTGAGATATATCTTATTTGTCTATATATCTTTTAATATCTATATAATAAAGTAGTTTACAATTCAAATCTCAAAAGATAAATAAAATGACTTTTGCTATTCGCGGTTGAGATCGTTTTAAATTTTACTTTAAAATTAATTTAACGGCTAATATTAACACCCTAAATTTAATAGGAAAAAAAAAAGTCCCTAAATGTGTGTTTAGAATGACTTTTTAAAAGTACTTCTAGAAATTATTTCTCATAACTACTTTTAAAAAACAATTATGTTTGGAACCGCCTCATCACTACCTCTACTACCACCACCCCTATCGCTCCACCACCATCACCACTACCATCACCATTGCCACCCCCACCGCTCTACCACCATCACCACTACCACCACCATTGCCACCACCACCACTACCACTACCACCACCACTGTCGTCGCCACCGCCATCATCACTATCGTCACCCTACCATACCCACCACCGCCGCTGCCACCACCTTACCACCACCATCACCATTTTCATTGCCTTACCACCACCATAACCACTACCACCACTGCCCACCACGGCCACCCATCACCACCACCGTTGTCACTCACGACTGTCACTATCATCATCGTCACTCAAAACTCACCACCAACATCACCGTTGCCACCTACAACTACTACCACCACCACGATTGTCGCCTTACCCACCACAACCATCACCGTCTCCCACCATCACCATTGTCGCCCACTATCACTATCATTGCTCACTCCCACTACAAGCGGTGCTTAAATTTCTTTATTTCTCTTTTATGTTTATGATTTGATTTTAGGTGTGAATACAAATATGTTGACCATTTTTTTGTATTACTTCGTGTCTTCAGGCGCGGGAAATAACTAGTATACATATATTATATATACATTAATTTCATATAAAAATACAATGATAAAATATGTATTTATATATATATATTTTAAAAAAATTTAAAACTTCCTACCAAACGGAGCATAAATTACACCCACATTGTACTCATTCTAAAAACCACAAATCCAGATTCCATGGCTCAATTTCAGCCTATTAGCCTCTGTAACGTTTTATATAAAATCATTTTCAAGGTCTTGGCTAATAGGCTCAAATGTGTTCTTCCCTTGATACTTTCAGAAAATCAAAGTGTTTTCATTCTAAGAAGATTAATTACAGATAATGTTCTTGTTGTTTTTGAAATCAATCATTATTTAAAGTGCAAAACTTGGGGGAAAGAGGGTCATATTTCCTTAAAATTGGACATGAGTAAGGCGTACGATAGAGTAGAGTGGATTTTCTTAGAAGGAATGATGGGTGCTTTGGGATTTAATCCACGCTTTGAATTCATTTAGTCATGCAGTGTGTCCAGCCAGTGTCATATTCGTTGCTCTTAAATAGTGATCGGACGGGCTATTTTTTTCCTGAGAGAGGCATCCATCAAGGAGATCCGCCGTCTTCTTATTTATTCCTTATATGTGCAGAAGGAATGTTGACATTATTACAAGATGCAGAATAGAATGCTTTGCTGACCGGAGTTACAATTGGTAGAAGATGCCCTCGAATTTCACATTTGTTCTTCGCGGATGATAGCCTATTATTTTTCAAAGCCTCTACATCGGAAGCCAATGCAGTGAAAGAAGTGCTAAGGTTATATGAAGCAGCTTTAGGCCAACAAATCAATTGGGGGAAGTTGGCAATGGTTTGCAGCAAAAAGGTCCTGGATTTCAAGGTCGACGAGTTAATGGAGATTCTAGGTGTTTCTTGGGTTCCTCATCATGAGAAATACCTAGGATTATCATCGATTGTCGGAAAGTCAAAAAAAGAAGTCTTCGCAAGCATCAGAGAACGGGCTTGGAAGAAAATGCAAGGTTGGAAAGAACAATTATTATCAAGAGCCGACAAGGAGATTCTTATTAAACCAGTAGCCTAATCCAATTCTAACTTATGCAATGGGCTATTTTAAACTCCCAGATTATCTATGCCATGAGTTGGAATCATTAAACTTGAATTTTTTGTGGGGGTAGAAAGAGGACGAAAGGAAAATCCATTGGGTGAAATGGGTGGATATGTGCAAAGGCAAGGCCAACAGTGGAATGGGCTTCCATGATTTACGAACTTTCAATATGGCTATCTTAGCCAAACAAGTGTGGTGAATTCATCATGAGGGACCAATTTAGAGCCACTGATGAGGGGGTATCAAACGGACAACAGGATTCCACGACAAGTGTGGCAACAGTTCAGGTGTTTGAAGAGGAGGCTCGATTTTTTTGTGATGGCGCTTTTAGATCAGATGGGGCAATGACAGCTTGTGGGGTTGTTTTATGCAAAGACAGGGGTGTCCTGGATTTCGGTTGTGCCAAGGTATTCACTGCAACTTCCCCTTTGATGGCTGAGGCTGAGGCAGTAAGGCAGGCTTGCCTTATCGCTGAAGCCAAATTGATCACCCATGCTACTATCCAAAGTGACTGTCTTAATGTGATTAAGCTCAGTTCAAGCGAAGATGAACCCCCATGGGACATTCGAGTTATCATTGAAGATATTAGATTTTATGTTAGATCTTATAACTTAAGCTTTTTACATAAGTCTAGGGCCCTTAACAAGGCTGTTCATTGGGTGGCAGCCAATATACTAAACAATTCCCTTCCAGCGAGTTGGTTAGGGTCCCCCTCTCCCGAGCTTACGACTTTCTTTTTGTCTGATTATAACCAAAATTTTCCTACTTAATGAAATGATTATCTCGTGGCTTTTTTATCAAAATAAAAATAAAAATTCATCATGAGACTCAGCCTTTACTACACAAGGTTTTGAAAGCTAAATATTTTCCGTCTAATTCCTTTATGAATGCTAAACTAGGTCACATGCGTTCATATCAATGTTATCAGAATCAGACCAGTCATCGAACCGGCTAGGGGGACTGGGTCAATGGTTCACTGGTTCAACCGGTGAGTCACTGGTCGGACCAGTCATATAATAAAAAAAAATAAAAATATATATATAATAATTATAAAACATAATAATTTAGCTAAAAAATATAAAATATGTCTAAAATAGTAAAATGCATACAATTTGTCATAAAATTAATGAAATTATGTAAAAGAAACACCTGCTAAATATCAAAGTTGAATATCTGTGCATGTATGACTTCTATGAGCAAATTGAAAACTTTTTACCCAAAAGAATTTGGCACAGAAGGATCAAACACAAACCTTGTGATTTCATCAGCAAACCAGACCTATCAGCAAACCAGACCTATCTTGCACAAACCTTATGAATCTGGTTCTATCAGCAAACCAGACCTATCAGCAAACCTTATGAATCTGGTTCTATCAGCAAACCAGACCTATCTTACACAAACCTTGTGATTTCACATGGTCAAACACAAACCTGGTTTTTACCTATCGAATCACAGCACAGTTTTTTACCTTAAAGGGAGTTCGTTGAGTTCGCGAGTTCGCTGGGTTCGCCTGATCGCAGTCGATGGAGCCTGATCACAGTTGAGTTCGCTGATCGCAGTCAATGTCTATGGAGCCTGATCGCAGTTGAGGCCCTGGTGTCGTTGGAGCCTGCTGGTGATGGTGCTATTGCCTTCTGTTCAGTGGTGTTTTGCGATTTAGGGCAAAAAGAAGCCCCAAATCTGTACAAAATATAATTTAATTTATTTATGTAATTTAAATTTTAAATGGGTGTTAAACCGTCCAATTTTCTAAAAACCGCCGGTTCACGGGTTTTTATGAAAACCGGCCGGTTTTCCGGTTTATAGCCGGTTCTTTACCTTAAGCAATCCAATTAGGGAACCAGACCGGTCAAGGTCCCGATTCGAGGTTGAACCAGTCGGACCGGCGGGTCCGATACGATTCTGATAACACTGGTTCATATACTTGTCGAAGCATTCTAGAAGCTAGGCAAGTGATAGAAATGGAGTCTCGATGGAGAGTAGGCGATGGATTCCCACCCCAATTACCTTTAAGGTGGTTTCCCCAAGGAATATTTTGCACAAAGAGGTTACAGTAAAAGACCTTACAGATCTAACAACACGTTTGTGGCGAGATAACTTACTGATATAGTATTTTTATCTCACGAGGCGGAAGTAATTAAACGCATTCCTTTGGGCAGCTCATCTGTAGAAGATAATCGAAATGGGATACTTTTCCAACACCAGAGCAAGAATCCTATTTCGATTAGTCAATATGTTGCTGATTATTTGGAGCAGTATGATCAAGCATTAGCTTCCAGCCATGCAACATCAGGAAGCAGCGGACTTTAATCCTCGCTGCTAGAGAAGCTGTCTTCTTTGCCAAACAAGAAGGCTGTGAAGAGAGTACTTTGGAGGGTGATTCGTCAAATATCTTGAAGCTTATCACAAGTACGGACTAGGACTTTAATCATCTTGGCAATGTTTCAGTTGACGTAAGGAATATTTTGTGGTAGGTCAGCTAATAAGTTAGCACGTTTCTTAGCTAGAAATGCACTTCTTAGAACATCTCCGACAGATGTTTCAAATGAGCAAAATAACTAAAATTTAGTTAATAAAAGTCAAAAATTATGCTCCAACAGATTATGTTCACATGCTGTAAAATAAATTTTTGCTACAGTGATACTCTAAATATAGAGTATCACTGTAACAACTTGTAAAGATAATTTATATTATTTTCTCTCTCTTCCTTTCATTTCTTTCATTCTCTCTCTTTCTCCCTTTCACTATTTCCAAAAAAAATAATATAAAAGGAATGAGAAATAATATTTAAAAGGAGTAGTTAAAAATATAGAAAATCTGTTGGAGTGTGTATTGAAAAAGTGAGTAGTTAAAATAGAAAAAGTTTTTTTTTGGATAGCTAAAATACATTTTGTTGTTAGAGATGCTCTTATTGAGTCTTGTGAATTTTGGGAAGAGGAGGCATCGAATGTTATAATACATTTTCTTCCTCGGATATTCCTCATTAATTGAACTTTTACCGTTTCTTTCAAAAAAAAAAAACTACCAATTTTTTTTACAACATATTAAAAAATTATTTAGAACAATGCTATTAGGACATAATTAGGGACGTAATTTGAGGATATAATACATTGTGACCAATGAATGATAGTGGAATGCATTTAATGTTGCAATACGGCCCATTATTAAATGTATTTCACTTATTGGTCACAATGCATTATATATCCAAATTATATCCCTCAATTATGTCAAATAACATTAGTGAATTATTTATAGTCATGAATTTTAATCTAAATTATTTATAAGTATATTAGTTTTAACTGTGCCTAAATGCATTCTGTAATATTAAAAATCGAGTATTAATCGTATAACTTTAATATTTTTAATAATAATTTTTAATCTTAAAATGAATAGAAAAAAAATAAGAGAGAGAGACGTGGATTAGTGAGATTGTTTGACATTGGGAATTGTGTTGATTAGATTGTCTGACATTAGAGATCATGCAGAAAATATGATATTTTTTAGTGGAAAAAAATTTTTAGAATAAATTTTGTATCATTTGATCAAAATAGATTAAAAAAAAGATCAATTTTGACAATAATTGTACTTTTATAAATTAAAAATTCAAATTACTAGTCATAATATTAATAGTTAAAAACATAACACTAATATAAAAAATTAAATAAATAATTATACACGTGTCACATATTTATCAAACGACAACAAATTACAATATCGGTGGCGAAATATTAAAATGTTTTCATACAGCTGTTGGAAGTGGTGGGTGTGTTGGCACCAGCAGCTGTCAACAACGTCATCATGCAGTTCACAACAACCTTATCAACGAGATTTTGTGGCCCTAACGTTACAAGTTGTGATTTGTACCATGAAAATCAATAAGGTCGGGCCATTAATCATCAACAAGACAATGAACCAATAAGAAAGGAATTGGCTAACTGTTGGAGGGTCGCTTGTAAAATCCGTTTCGATTTAAAATATGTGATGATTGTTAAACCAATGTGACCTATCCCTTATATTCTACGCTCTACGCCACCACTTTGCCGGAATGAAGTTAATGCCATAACGGTAAAATTATGATATTAAAAAATAAAATTTAAGCATCGTTTGGGAATAAAAGTAGTATTTTTTTTTTTTGTATAAAAAAATTAAAAAAGCAAAATAAGAAGAATATAATTTTTTTTTCTAAAAGCAAAAAAAAATTAATGTTGTTGAAGCGAATAATAGATTTTAAGTAAATAGACGTGGACACACATATTCTAATACATCAAAACAGAAATACACACATTAATATACAAAATCACACACAAATATACAACAATATATAAATATATATACACACACACGCATACACACTAATAAACTAAAATAAATACATTAATACATCAAAAACGCATACACAAACTCGCTAATACATCAAAATAAATACACTAATACATAAAACATACACACATAAACTCACTAATACATAAAAAAATACACACATAAACTCACTAATACATCAAAATACATACACTCATACAACAACAACACCCCCCCAATACACTACAAAAAAATACACCAAAATACACACGTGTTAATAAATCAAAATACACACACTAATACACTAAAACACCCCACACACTACTAATCCGAAAAACACATATACACTAATACGCTGAAACATATACACACACATACTAGTATACCAAAACATACACACACACACACACACTAATATATCACAACACAAAAAATAATATACCAAAAAAATATATACACTAAATACACATACATATTAATATACAAAAAATATAGACCCATGGTTATACATCAAAACATAGACACGCACTAATATAGACCCTTGCTTATACATCAAAACACAGTCTGAACTCCAATTCATAGAACAAATGTGTGTGTATGTGTATTTTGGTGTATATGTATTTTGGTATATTAATATATAGTTATTGCATGTGCCTGAAAATACAGAGTAATAAAAAATGGTAAACAATAAACATATTTATATTCATATCCAAAATCAAATCACAAACATAGAGGAGAGATAAATGAATTTAAGCATCGGTTGTAGTGGGGGTGAGAGGTGGTGGTGGTAGGAGACGGTGATGGTTGTGGTGAGTGGTGGTGGTAGGAGATGGTGATGGTTTGTGGTGGGTGGTGGTGGTAGGAGACGATGATGGTTGTGGTGGGTGGCAATGATCGTGGTAGCGGTGGTGGCGGTGACGACAACGGTGGTGGCGGCAGCGACGATGGTGGCGGTGGCGGCGATGGTGATGGGGGCGACGATGGTGGTGGTGGTGGTGATGGCGGCGATGGCGATGATTGTGGGCGGCAATGACGATGATGGCGGCGGCGATGGTAGTGGTGGTGGCGGTGGTGGCAGTGGTGGTGGCGGCGGCAGTGATGGTGGTGGCGGCGATGGTGGTGGTGGTGGTGGTGGTGGCGGTGGTGGTGGTGGCGGCGATGGTGGTGGTGGCGGCGACAATGGTGATGGTGGAGGTGGTGGCGGCAGCGGTGATGGCGGCGACGGTGGTGGTGACGGTGACAGAGGTGGCGGTGGTGGTGGTGGGGGTAGATAATGGTGGAGCGGTTTCAAACACTATTTTTTTTTTTTAAAAGTACTTATGATAAATAATTTCTAAAAGTATTTTTAAAAAGTCACTCCAAACACACCCTTAGGGACCTATTTTTCCTATTAAATTTAGGGTGTTAATATTAGCCGTTAGATTAACTTTAAAATAAAATTTAAAGCGATCTGAATCACGAAAAGCAAAAGTCATTTTGTTTATCTTTTGAAATTTGAATTGTAAGCTAATTTATTATATAGATGTACTAGTTATTGTCTGTGCCTGAAGGCACATAGTAATAAAAAATGGTAAACAATAAATATATTTGTATTCATATCCAAAATCAAATCACAAACATAGATGAAAGATAAATGAATTTAAGTATCGGTTGTAGTGAGGGTGAGAGGTGGTGGCGGTAGGAGACGGTGATGGTTGTGGTGGGTGGTAATGAACGTGGTGGTGGTGGCGGCGACGACGACAGCGATGGCATCGGTGGTGGTAGTGGCTGCGACGGTGGTGGTGGCGATGGCGGCGGCGGTGGTGGTGGCGGTGATGGCGATGGCGGTGGAGGTGGAGGTGGAGGTGGCGGCGACGGTGATGGCGATGGCGGTGGAGGTGGAGGTGGCGGTGACGGCGGTGGTGGTGGTGGTGGCGGCGGTGGCGGTGTCGGTGGCGGTGGCGGCGACGGCGGTGGTGGTGGCGGTGGTTGTGGTGGTGGCGGCGGTGGTGGTGGTGGCCATGGTGGTGACAGTGGTGGCGGTGGTGGCCATGGTGGTGGTAGAGGTAGTGGTTGGGCGGTTTCAAACACTATTATTTTTTTTAAAGTATTTATGAGAAATAATTTCTAGAAGTACTTTTAAAAAATCACTTCAAACACACCCTTAGGGCCCTATTTTTCCTATTAAATTTAGAGTGTTAATATTAACCGTTAAATTAACTTTAAAGTAAAATTTAAAGCGATTTCAACCGCGAATAGTAAAAATCATTTTGTTTATTTTTTGAGATTTGAATTATAAGCTACTTTATTATATAAATATATTTTTTAATATAATAATGTGTGTATAGTGTATACAATAAACTTGTTAACAGGAAACTTAAGAACAAAATCACTTCTCTCGACTAACACACAACCAATAGGCTTTCTATAAACTAAAAATACACTTAGATCCATATAGTAGCATATTCAACTAATAAAAATTATTTTACAAAGATTCATATAATACATGATCAAAACATAAAAAAAAATGATGAAAAAGTCAAATATAATCTCTATACAATACTTAATCGAGTGTCATCTTAAAATTACACTATTCATGTTTGATATTGTCCAATTTATTTATTAATTGAGTTTGTAGATCATGTCATTTTAAAAATTTGCATGAGGAACTAGTCTATCATAAAAATTAATTTTCTATCAGATTCATAGTGTGATGAAGAATTACCTTCCTTAATCACACTATCAACTAAGATGTTCGGACCAATGGGTCTTTGGTACAATGATACTCCTTACCTTATGAAAACTTTGTCTTCTTGAGATCAAGGGTTCAAGTCCCCTTTCCCTTCCCCCTCTCCCTTCCTCTAGAAAAATTAAAAGAAAAAAAAAACTAAGATGTTTGGCCACATTTGGACTCCAACATCGCCACAAAACTCGTTTATGAAATGTGGGCGGGTTGATCCGATAATTACAACAACTATTGAGAGTATTAGTATAATTTATCCTCAGGAGAATGATTTGTATGATGACACAAATTCACAAGTGGATAACGTGTTGAGCTTACCACTAGTAATCATTAGATTGATAGTGAGTTCTAATATTTATTAAAATTTATAATTAATTATATTATTATGATAGATTAAATTAGTAAATTAGATCAGAATGACATTATTATTCATAAGTGACATGAGCAGAAGGTCACGAGAAATTTGTGGGGAATGCAAGGTGAATTTATTTACAAGCAAAGCTTTCCCACACTACTTTTAACCTGTACCAACCAAAACTAGACGCGTCTGCCCAGTTCATTACTCACTCATATCTTATTCCTTAGCTGGACCCCACCAATACAGCAATGTAGTACATCAAAGCAATTATGCTACAATTCATTACCACATTTGCTTTATGTACCTCCCAAAAATAAAAAATGGAATTAGTTAAATTAATAAAATAAAAGTAATATTAGACTGATAAAAACAGAGAAAAAAATTATAACCAAATGATGTGATATTATTATAATAAAAAAAAATTAATTTAGAATGTGTAAAAATGAAATCAACAATAATAATGGTAATATCACATGATTTGATCTCTATTTTTTGTCGATTTAATATTACTCAAAAAATAAAAAAATAAAATTTCACATATTATATTTTTATTAGATAAAAAATAAAAATAAAATACCAAATAGTTATTTTTAGTTATTATAATTGATGGTTGGATCCCTTTTTTTTTGTGATAACCCAAGAACCCCCACTAACCGAGCCCATTTAGATCTGTGGCCAGTATTTAACTTGGGTCCACTCACAAAGTCTCATTTCCGCGCACATGGATAAAAAATAAATCTTAATTATAGAGGTTGTACTAATTAATTCGTGAACATTGATCTTAAAAATAATAAAACAAAATATTAAAAATATTTACACATATAATTTTGATAAATAAAAAAATTATATCAAAAAATAATTTTTTAATACCGTAATTATTCCTTTTCTCTTTCCTCACCTTACAAAACCCTCTTTTCGCTTTTGTCAAGATTATCCTTCAAAGGCACGCATCTCGGCGCAACAGCACCCAGGGCCCCACAGCATAACAACGGTGCTGAGGAAATAATCAGCTGCATTTGGCTGTCTCCACCGAACCTGGCGCTAATTAACAGCTGCCGTTGGCCCCTCAACATTTGTTTGATTGGGCCCCACTAGAACAAACTGTATTATTGTTCCAATTCGACCATCATTGTTGTAGGTTTAAAAGTAAATATTCACTGTAGGGGTTGACTATGGTTAGAAAAATATCTATATAATAAAATAACTTACAATTTAAATTTTAAAAGATAAGTAAAATAATTTTTATTTTTTATCATAGAGGTCTTTTTTAAATTTTATTTTAAAATTAATCTGACGATTAATATTAATACTCCAAATTTAGTAGAGAAAATATGTCACTAAGTGTGTGTTTGAGATGACTTTTTAAAAGTGTTTGTGGAACTTATAATTTTTAACAATTACTTTAAAAAAAATAATATTTGAAATCATCTCACCACTACCACCACCACCACAACCACCATCACCACCGTTATTGCCCCATCACCACCATTCCCACTACAACCACCCCCACCCCCACCCCCACCATCATCGTCATCACCACCATCGCCACCCCAACACCACCACCACCACCAATATTGTCGTCGCTCTATCGCTACCGTCACTGTCCCACTCCTACCCCTATTACCATCACCGCCACCCCTCATCCCACCCTACTGCAACCATCCCCACCCCCACTACCACCACACTGTCGCCACTGCCCCACCACTGATTGTTACTACTGTCGTCCACCACTACCACCATCCATCACCATCGTCATCTCATTCTTATATGTATTATAATTATCACCGTCAGCATCCACCATCACCATTGTTGCCCACCACCATCCATTGTCACCCACCATCGTCGTCAGCCACTGTCACCCATCCTCTACCACATCTACCACCAACACCATCACTGTCGTTTGCCACCACCTATCACACTATTGCCCAAAAACATCTATCATCACCCACCACCACCATCGTTCACCACCCACCACCACCGTCACCCATGGCTGCCACTACCACTATCGTCACCCAAAACCCACCACCACCACCATCACTGTTGTCACCCATGATTGTCACCATCACCACGGTCATCGTCACCCACCATAACCATCACCGTCTCCGCCCACCACCACTACCACTATTCATCCCCACTACAACTTGTGCTTAAATTCATTTCTCTCTCCTTTATATTTGTAATTTGATTTTGGGTGTGAATACAAATATGTTTATTGTTGAGCATTTTTTTTATTATTCGGTACTTTCAGGCACAGACAATAACTAGTAATTTAATATGCACTCATCTTTTGAATTCACGTATTATTTTTTAAGTTTATTTATTATTTTTTTGGATAAAATTTATTACTTTTTTTTGGATATAACTTAATTCATTTTGGGGTATTTTTATTTTATTTTAATAGTGTTTTCCTTCACTGCAATGGTGATGCAAGCTATATTGAAATAGATAGTCTATAGAATAATATTATAGAACTGAAAAAGATTGATATCATATTAAAAATAATTTTTAACCGTTGATCTTAATTTTAATTAATTTGTAATCATTAATAATTAAAAAAATAAAAATTTTATTATTTTATGATTTGATGAAAATAAAAACAATACATATACCATGTTGTTACTATAGGATAATCCTAATCGACATATATGATATGAATATTGTTATTCACCGATGATATCAGATATCATTGATGATATGATTTCATTTATATTTGTTAGATATATCATCTATACTATGATTTTTGATGATGCACAAATCGGTTTCGTGCAAGCTCAACAGTCAAGAAGGTGAATAAGTATAATAAATGTGCAGTAAACAAACAATCAATGACCAAAATAGCAAATAAAAGATCAACACAGAGGTTTATAGTGGTTCAACCATGACCTACGTCCACTTTGAATGACAATGGTGGCCTTGGTGTTCTTTATTAATGAATAATCGTCACCGAAGGGTTTACACCGGAGAGGTACAGTGCTTTGAGAGAGAGAGGGACAACAATGTTGTGCAAGGTAGGAGAGGAGGTCTCATGGGAGGCATGCCCTAGATGATGAGAGAGCTTACATTTATAGAGTTCGAGTTTGGAGGTGAGGCGGTGACGTGAGGGAGGGGTTTCCTACTTTGTTTAGGTAATTACAAATTTGGTAGGGTTTCTCCGTGCGCCGCATTTTTCTCCCTCGTATTCCAATTCCTTCGGATGAGGGGCCCAACTGGATTAGACTTGAACTTGGACTTGGTGGGTCTTCAATCGAGGTTGGACATTTTTACATAAATTTAACTATTTGGGCTTGACCCATCAATTTTGAACCACAAGAAAATATACATGTTAGATATTTGCTCGTTTATTGATATTTTTTACTATACTTTTGTTTATTAAATATTCAAAATTTATTTATCATATTTGTTGTTACGCCATTTGAGCTATATTTTTTACCTTATTTTTTTATTAGTGTAGTATTACTTGTAGTGATAATGAGTCCTAGGTCATAGCTTCTAGCTTCTCAACTAATATTGAGATTTATTATAATCTCATAATAATAAAGAATTAAGCAAATAATTTTTGCTAATTAAGTCTAAATTATATTAGTGCAGTGACTAAAATTTTCTTATTAATTAAACTTCAGCGACATTAACGAGAATCAAACTCTTGACATTTGACTTTATAGTTTATCTCGATTCAATTCCACATTACCTATCGATGTGAGCTGTAGTTAGAGGTGTTAATCGAGACGACCTAGTTAGATTCGGCTCGGTTTCTACTTAGATAAAACTCGGTTAGAGTTCAACTCGTGTTTTAAACGAGCTAAATTTGAATAATTTTTTAGATTCGTTTAAAAAAACGAGTTTCAAAGTCTCGATTTGTTTATATGTAAAATAATTAAATTATTTGAACTTAATTTTGACTCGACTTCTAAACGAATCAAATTTAAATAATTTTTTAGATTAATTTAAAAAAAATCCACCAAAACTCAAACTCCCAATACTCGATTACCTGTATGATCAAAAGTTAATTTTGCCATTACTGTTCGGTGACGATGATGAGATGGCAGAAGATCTGAGTTCCTCATAAAGGAAACAGTGGGACCCATTTTACATTACCCCCAGACTGTAATAAGACGGTAGCCACTGGATCTGAGATCTGCTAATGAAACAGTGGGACCCTATCACAAGTATGTAATCAGACGGTAACGGGCGATTCAAGTTTGGTTGTTTTGTTGATAGAGACTAGACACCCTCCAAAACACTACGGTCCGGAGGGGCCTATATATAGTCTCTTCCCTCCCCGATTCAGACGCACAGTCATTCTCTCTCTACACGTTATCTACCTCCGGCCGCCAGTGTGCAGGTTAAGAGCTGAGAGAGTGCGTAGGATAAACCCCTCTCGTGATGGATCGCAATTCATTGTTTGGTATAGCTTTTGTCTGCATTGTCGTCGCCGGTGTCGGAGGCCAAGCTCCTGCAACATCTCCCTCATCAACTCCTGTAACACCGGCTCCTCCTACTACCGCCGCTCCTCCTCCAACCACCACTGCCGCGCCACCGACACCAACGGCAACTGCACCACCGACAACAACGCCACCTCCAACGGCGACGCCGCCTCCTACGGTTTCAACTCCACCGCCCGCTACTCCTCCACCAGTGAGCGCACCACCACCAGCTACTCCACCGCCAGTTAGCGCACCACCACCAGCTACTCCTCCGCCAGTGAGTGCACCACCACCAGCTACTCCTCCGCCAGTGAGCGCACCACCACCAGCTACTCCTCCGCCTGTGAGAGCACCACCACCGGCTACTCCTCCTCCTGTACCAACCACTCCACCACCTCCGGTAACTTCGCCTCCTCTGGCTGTTCCATCTCTATCCCCACTCGCTGTTACTCCAGCTACGGCTCCTAGCACGAAGCCAGTATCTCCGGCGACGACTCCGTTGCCATCAAGTCCTCCCGCGCCGCCGACCGGATCCCCGGCGCCGAGTATTCGTCCATTGTCGCCTTCACCATCAGCACCGGATCAGGTGCGTGTATTTCTCAAATTTTGCTTTCTTTTGTCAATTACTCTTCTCTAACGTGCACCTAGGATTACTATGCGCACTTGATTTGAGCCATTAGCGTAGATCTGAGTACTTACAGTCATAGATCGCGAACTAGTTTAGTTCAGTTGAAGCAGCAGTGTTCAGTCAAGTTGTTTTGCTTGTTAAGGGGTGTATAGGAACATGCGGCGTATGATAGGGATCGCTATACTTTTTTATCTAACGTTAACCAGTTTCTCGTGCTTTGTGTGGTACCGAAGTTCTCGCTCTGGGTTCTCGAGTTCCTAACTCGTAAGGTTCTGTTTGTCTGCATATTAGTAAAAGACAAATTTCACCCACATCCCCCATAAATTGTCATATTTTCAATAACACACCACTTGCATTGTCTATACCATTATCACTTTCCTCCTCAGCTATATTGTGAGCGCAGACACACCCACCAGTGATCTGCACACACCACCACCACCACTACTCCTAACTACCAGTGCACTGCGCTCCTCGATGGGTAGTAGCCTATTAGGGCTTCCATGTCGACTCCTTTGATGTGATTGGAGATTTTGCTGCTGTATTAATGATGGTGCTTGGATATTAATGATGGATCATCATTGGGCAAGTCATCTATTTCACCCGGGGTGGGTCTGGGGATAGAAAAAAGAGAGAAGAGTGGTGGGGATGGTGATCTAGTGGAGAACAGGGGAGGTGGATGGGGGTGAGGGTACACCTATCACATGTGATCACTATGATGTGGATGTTGAAAAATAAAGCGATTTTCCAACCAAAGTAACATAGGAGTAATTCCAACAGTGGACTCCACATGGGGGTGGGGTAATACATCGAGAAATTGCATCACAACGATTCTTACTAATTATATTGTACCAAATCCGTGAAGTGTTGAGATTTCTATAGCGAGTATTCTGTTCTAACAGGATTGTATGACTTACATTTGGAATGACACACATACGTAATACATTAAGTCAAAATTATCTGAAATCGTGTTGACAACCAACTGTGCCTTGCATTTTGTCACCATCCTTCAATGACTTCTTACTCTCTTAAAAGTTGCTTTATTCCTTATTGTTTTTTCAGTGTAAACGATTGGCTGTGTAACAATCAATCAATGTTTTCAATTTGTTATTATACAATACATGGAAAGTCATACAAGCACAATGAGTGTAGACTGTAGCTATCATAAATGTATTTAAGAACAGATACATATCCTTGCTTAATAGGCTTTTCTACACTAGAAATACTATGCTGGCCAAATCAAATCACAAATAACCCATTTCAAATGAGTTGGCACATCACATGCCATTGAGTGTGTCCCAATAGATCAGATCCAATTGAAAAAAATCTCTTCTCATGTGAGCTACCAGTTCAATGTGGATGAGTCATTTGGAATTTGATTTGGGCAGCATAGCATTTCTGTTTCTACGCTTATTGCATGAAATTTTTTAGCATTGCATACTAGAATTGAAAAGAAATAAAGTAAAATGAATTTATGCTATGAGTGCTTTAAACAACTAAGCCTACTTCCTCATGTTCGCTAGTAGTTGTCACATGATTTTCAGTGAGACTAGTAGATCAGGTGATGTAGGTGGATTTTGAGTTATTCAATCTGCGGTAGCTATAATCATATGACAGTATGTGGTATGATTTTTTTTTTTTTTTTGGGTCTGGTAAAATAGTATGATATCAAAAAATAAAGAAAAAATGCTGCTCTAGTAACTTAATGAACTCATAACATTTTCTTTGTTGTATGATCCATGTGAGAAATACATGAAAATCTTATTTCTTCTTTTATTGTGTTTGTAAGTAAATATGATAGGTGGTTCTTCCTAAGGAATAATTATTTTTAAGTATTAAAACAAGAAAGCTACTCTTGTAAATTCTAATTCCCCACATCTCATTATACACAAAAATGATCGGTAAAAATTAAAAAAAAACATGAATTTTACAGAAAAGAACATACAGAGAGTTTATAAAACATTGAAAACGGAAATGTAGCATCCATATAATTTGCTAAATTTCATGTTGAATCAATTAAGGCCTCATGACTTCTAAAACACGCGATGTAGGGAATGAGATATTAATTTTTAATGTTCATTGATTGTTGTGTTGGCATAAGGATTGTGTTGGAATAGCTACAAAATTTTGATACCATTTTTTTGGAGGCAAGAGTGCTTAAAGACAATATGATCGAAATATAGAAAACAACGGAAGTAAAGCAAGAGATTGAACACTCAAACTAAAATTTTTTCCTTCAACTTGATTACAATCACACTTAAGTTAGGCTTTTCTCTTAACTTAATTTTACTTACCTTAAACACTAGTACACATATTTATTTGTACAGGTTCCAAACGTATCTCCTAATATTATATTAACACACCACTTTTTTGGGGAAAGTTATTAGGTTATTACCACGTGGTTTATAGAACTCATTGAATCATTCATATCTTTTTGGATTTCTACTCTCATATATTATCATCCTTGTCCCATCATTGTGAGATGTTATTCTTAATAAAATGAAAAAACATTGAGTTGTGTTCCAAATTGTTGATTATTTCCATGATAAATGTGCCTTATTATCGAAAGGTTTACTTGTTAGAGTGAAATTAATAGTTTATTTCAGAAATAATGAGAAAAATGCAGCCCTGTTATTAGTATATCATCAGAAACTATAATGCTTTTACATTGTCCTCTCTAATCCTGAAACTGGCATATTTCAGAGCGGGGTAGAGAAGATGTGGTGCATGCAGAAGATGGTGGGAAGCTTGGTGTTTGGATGGGCCGCTGTCCTTTGTTTGCTGCTTTAGATGGATGTCTCTCCATCACTCTGTCACTTACTTTTTTCTGTCTCTACATATTTACTTATTCACTTGCTGCTATCATTTTTACCCGTGCCATCATGGTACACTTTTATTCGGATTTGGATTATTATACATTTAGTTGGATTCTTTGAGAGGTTTCCAGGGGAGTTTTCTGTATTGAGGGTATTGTTTTGAATGAGATTCCAGGGGAGTTTTATCTCTATCTCTATCTCTCTCTCTCTCTTGCTAGCCCCTGATTGTTCATCCTTTTATGGACATCTTATACTGTTTTGTTGATTATGCATATTATCTGTGTCCCCATTTTATATTCATTTTCGAAAGTTATGCAACCATTCTTTCAAGAAAATTCCCAAACTAACACTCTTTTAAAAACAAATTCCTTATCTAGTATTCTTTGCCAGGTGTATAATTATGTGGACAAATGGGTTGCTATGTTGGCTTTTCCATTTAAGAAGTTCAATTTTGAATTAATCATCATCAAAGCATTCAATTCTTCATAAACCCATTTCCTCGCTCATTGTACCAACTGCATCGTCCGAAAATGTATGAGATCTCAATTCTCGAAGATGGAAATTAGGATTCATGCGAGGCCATAAAGGAGTGAGTAGTCAACTATAGGATTAAGTTTAGGGGCTTAAAAATGGTGGATTGGGATGATGTGTGGGAAGGAGATGATGAGAATATAGAACAAATGCAGAAGAGGAGAGAACAATCCAAAAGGTTTTTTCGTTTTTCTCTAAACTTGTTTCGAAGAGAGTTTGTTGAGAGAGAGAGAGAGCGCTTAAAATCACAGGTGTTGATTGGCCATGGAAATATCGGTTCTCCTCTGGCAAAACTTGTAAAAGATGCAAAAATCATCTATTTAATAAAGTACAATACAATTCAATTCTCAAAAGATAAACAAAATGATTTTTACTATTCGCGGTTAAGATCGCTTTAAATTTTATTTTAAAGTTAATCTAACGGTTAATATTAACACCACAAATTTAATAGGAAAAATAGGTCCCTAAGAATGTGTTTGAAGTGACTTTTTAAAAGTACATCTAAGAATAATTTTTCATAAATAATTTAAAAAAAAAATAGTGTTTGAAACTGCCCCACCACTACCTCTATTACCACCACTCCACTCCCACAACCACTGCCACCCCCACCACCATCACTATTGCCACCCTATCATACCCACCACCCCACCACCACCACCACCACCACCGCAGCTGTCACTACCTTACCGCCATCATCACCACTTTCATTGTCTCACCATAACCACTACCACCATCGCCCATCACTACTACCACCAATCCACCATCATCATTATCACTACCACCACTGTCCCACCACCACCACCACCACTTCCACCGTCCCCACCACCACTGCTGTTGCACCCTACCATCATCACCACTACTGTCGCACCTTACCACCATAGCTACTGTCCCACCATCACCCATACCACCCCCACCGCTCCACCACCACCCCTATGACAATCACAACTACCATCACCATTGCCACAGCCCCACCTCCACCTCCACCCCACCCTTATTGCCCCACCACCACCATCGCCACCCACCACCGATTGCTACCATAGTCGTCCATGACTGCCACCCATCACCATCGTTATTTTATTCTTATATTTATTACCATTACCATTATCATCTCACTACCACCGTCGCCCACCGTCAGCACCCACCACCACCCATCGTCACCAATTATTGTCACTTACCCCACCACACCTACCACCACCAACTGCCATCGCTCACCATTGCAGCCACCCACTGTCACCTACCCCCACCACGTTTACCACCGCCGTCATTCGCCACCACTCATCACACTGTCGTCTAGAAGCATCAATCGTCGCCCACCACCACCATCATCACTGCTCACCACCACCGTCGTCATCCCACCACCATCAATGCCAACCACCATCACCGTCGTCCACCACCACACACACCCACCACTACCACCGTTGCCACCCACGACTGCCACTACCATCATCGTCACTCCAAACCCACCACTACCACCACCATCACCATCACCATTGCCACCCACGGCTGCTGCCACCATCACGGTAGTCGCCTTACCCACCACAACCATCACCGTCTCCCATCATCACCATTGTCGTCCACTACCACTACCATCGCTCACCCCCACTACAATCAGTGTTTAAATTTATTTATCTCTCTTCTATGTTTGTGATTTAATTTTGAATGTGAATACAAATATATTGACTAATTTTTTTTATTACTTTGTGCCTTCAGACACGACGAATAACTAGTCCAGTAATATTATGTTTACCAAGTTTTCCATTCTAAGTGATCTGACACAATCTCCATCATTGAATATTAATATGATCCACTTATTTAATGGTAAAAATTATGCTACATTATTTGCGATAAAAAATTTAATAAAAAATCTTGATCAGTATAGCATTGTTGAAAACCAACATGTTATTTATTCTTTGACGTGGCAGCACATATGGCCGCAACAACTTTATTATGGGAATTATTTTTGTGATGCTATTATTTTGGGAATATTTTTATAGAAGAACAATATTATTTTTCAGATTTGATTCGTCTTTTTTTTTTGGAAGTTTTTAATATTCTTGAATTGTTTGTGTAGTTCGTTTTCATTGGTTTGTAGGTTGTTTGTGGAGCGCAATGCCAACATTTATACTCTTCGCTTTCTCTCTCTAAGGTAATGGGCTATGAGCCCATCTCCAGAATCTCGGACCATTGGATTAATGTTACAATCTCGAGCCCATCAATACCCCATATTGGCCTTCTCGTATTTGTTCATTGGATAATTTGGAAGCAGGTATAAAAATGTAGATTTATTTGAGCTAAACTATATTAAAGAAACTTATTTGACCCTAAGTGCATTTAAAAAAAAAAAAAAACTAAAAGACCATATATTACTCAATTACTCTCTCTCTCTCCTTCTCTTTTCCCTATTTTCTCTTTATCTATTTCTCTCTCTCTTTCTCTCACATTGATAATTTATTTTTTTTTAAATATGTAAAAATTTGATTTAACTTTTTCATCTCTCTCCCCCTATTTTTTTTTCTCTCTCTCTCTCACTCCCTCCCCCTTTATTTCCTTATTTTCTCTCTCTTCTTATATACAACACAATTATACTAATCAGTTACACGAATTAGTTACAATTACCCTATAATACACCAAACAGTTACTCATGTATTCTAATAAATTAAAAAGTTACACTAAATAATTATACGAAATTACAATACCAACCAAATTTGTCATTCAGTTATTTACATAAATCAAAGAGTTATATCATTTAGTATCACGGCATGGTTACCCCAATTATATATACTAAATTGGGTTTATCATTACACAAAATATTTTACCATTATACTAAATTTGGTATATATAATTGGTGTAACGATGTCGCGATACTAAATGATGTAACTATTTAGTTTATGTAAACAACTGAATGACAAATTTGATTGATATCATAAATTTGTGTAATTGTTTGGTTTATTATAAAACATGAATAACTGTTTGGTGTATTATAGAACAATTGTAATGTTGATACAAATATATATATAGAGAGAGAGAAAAAAAAAAATAGGGGAGAGAGATGGAAAAATAAATCAAATCTTTACATATTTGAAAAATAAATAAATTATCAATGATAGATAGAGAGAGAAAATAGGGGAGAGATGGGGAAAGTAACGGGGAGAGAGAGAGAGATGAAGAGAAAATAGGGAAGAGATAGTAAGAGAGTCTAATAAAATCTTTACATATTTGATTATATATATAACTGTCAATCAAGAATGCATAATTTAAGGGAGGGTATTTAGGTAAAACAGTTTTTATTTCATTTGAATTTTATACCTAAACACAATATATTTTATTAAAATTGAACTTAATAGAGTAAACAACTTAAACATACACTTTTCCTCAAATAAGTATAAAAAAAATTTACCTACATCCAAAAAACTCTTGTTCATTTTACATGGGAAACCCATTAGTCCAGAAAGGGCCCAGTTTATTGGCCTTCTCACATAAAGAAAGGGCCTATTTGAGCCCATTGTTTAGGGCCCAGTTTATGAAGCCCTATTGGAATCTGCCTTCATAGAGGTTATTAACCCAATTTAAATGAAGTGAAAATTGGAAGTGAGTCCCTCTAGATGTACTTGTTTGGAGATGAGTCCGGCAAGGAAACTTATAAGGGGCTAAGTCCATGTTTAAAATTATATGTAATGACTTAAGTCCACTTTTTTTTTTTTATCTCAAAAATACCCTTCCTTGAAAGGAAGTTAAATTAATTTCCTATTTTGGAAATTGTTATCCCTTAATTCAAGGTCAATTAAAATATGCCAATAAAATCTCCATCATAAATTTAAAATTCAAATTCAAAGATCTCTCTCTCTCTCTCTCTCTCTCTCTATATATATATATAAAATCTCCATCATAAATTTAAAATTCAAATTCAAAACTCTCTCTCTTTCTCTCTCTCTCTCTCTCTCTCTCTCTCTCTCTCTCTCTCTCTCTCTCTATATATATATATATATATATATATATATATATATATATATATATATATATATATATATATATATATATATATATATATATCAAATTCAAAACTCTCTCTCTCCCTCTCTCTCTCTCTCTATATATATATATATAAAATCTCCATCATAAATTTAAAATTCAAATTCAAAGCTCTCTCTCTCTCTATATATATATCAAATTCAAAACTCTCTCTCTCCCTCTCTCTCTCTCTATATATATATCAAATTCATGTTACTATTTTTTTTATTATGTTACTGTTCATGTTACTACTTTTGTTGAGTATGTTACTGTTCATGTTCCTATTATTTTGAGCATGTTCCTATTATTTTGAGCATGTTACTGTTTTTGTTGAGCATGTTACTACTATTATTTTACTAAATATTAATATTCAATGTTACTATTTGTTTTGTTTTTGAATATTACTATTTTTTGTATTTGAATGGTATTATTTTTTGCGTTTGAATTTGAGAGAAATAATTATTGTTAAGTATGTTACAATTTTTGTTGAACATGTTACTGTTGTTATTTTTTAAAAATATTAATATTGAATGTTTCAATTTTTTTTTTTATGTTTAAATGTTACTATTTTTTTGTGTTTAAATGTATTATTTTTTGTATCCAAATCATAACTTTTTTTGTATTTGAATGTTATTATTTTTTATTTTTAATGTTACTATATATATATGCACCTAACCTATATATGGATATAGATAGATAAGAGAGAGACAAAATTTTAATGTTAGTCAAACTCTTAACCTATATATGGATATAGATAGATATGAGAGAGAAAAGATTTTAATGTTAGTCAAACTCCTAAGATTTAGGAGTTTTTAATTTTTAGTTTTATTTCACTTCTAAAGGGAAGGGATAATATGGTAAAATTGACAAAAAACGGACTTCATAACAAATAAGTTTCCTTGACGGACTTAAGTCCAAACAAGTCCACATAGGGGGACCGGCCTCCAAATTTCCCTTAAATGAATTAATTAGAAAAAGGCCCACTTGCCTCCACCCAGTTTTGATTTGAATGTCTGGCGGTATTATTTATAAGGTTTTGGTAATGAGATTCTCATTTGGAACAAGGATTACTATTTGGTTAACTAGCAGGGGTCCTGTAAAGCGCACCAAATTTGCACACATTCTCTTCCCTCCTCATCCTCTTTCCCTGTTATTTTTTTTTTATTGTCATCATACCATTTAAAAAGTTAGATAAAAAATTATGAAAAATTAGGGCGATACAACAATAATGAAAAGTTAAGGTTGTGAAACTATTTTTTTATAAAAAAAATTAAATGTGTGGTAATTAATTTGTAGATAAATGAGTAGTTACATGAGACATGTGTTAAAATATAATTAATTAAAACCATATGTGATTATAAATAATTAAAGATTCTAAAAAAAAAATGAGAGGAAAAATATTTCAAGTCACCTCGCACGTAATTTGATTGCTTTATATATATATACATATAGAGAGAGAGAGAGAGAGCACGCTGCACGAGTGGGAACGGGAGCGGGAGCGAGAGCAAGAGCGCAAATGTGACAAAATTTAAAAATATTTGAGAACGGGAACGTCTGGAGAGTATCATATTATATGCATCCATACACATATTCACCCATAAAAATGAAATATAAAAAAGGGCAAAATCCAGTTTACCCCCTTGTGGTTTGGTCATTTTGCACATCACCTCCTTGTGGTTCAAAAATCAACACATAGCCCCCTTGTGTTTTTGGACTAAAGTGCAACCGTTACTATTTCTGTCAAAAATGACAGAAATTGTAACACACGCGCTAGATTTGCAAGTGTGGATGTAAAAAATTTAGGTCAAAGTCAAAACTCAATCTAAAAGTCCAAATATACATTTGTGATCTTTCAAAAAGACATTTTTTTTTATCATCTTCTACATTTTACTCTCCAGCTTTCGCCTCTCCAGTTCTCGCCTCTCCTTTCTCTCTCTCTCTCTCTTGTAATTGTTCTTGTGGTTTTCGGTGGGGATGGTGGGGGGTTTTTCAGTGGGTTTCAGGGGATTGAGGGTGGGTTTTCGGGGGTTTGGGGTGGGTTTTCAGGGGGTATTGGGTGGGTTTCAGGGGGGTGTTGGGAGTGGGTTTTCGGTGGGGTTTGGGGGTGGGGGTTTCGGGGGTGTTGGGTTGTTGTTGGTGGGGGTGGGGGTGGGTTTTCGATATGGGTGGTTGGTGGTGGGTGGTGGATTGCAAAGGGTTTGGGGGGTGGGTTTGTGGTGGGGTTATGTGGTGTTGGGAGTGAGGTTTCCAGGGGGTGTTGGGGTTGGTTTTCGGTGGGGTTTGGGGGTGGAGGTTTCAGGGGTGTTGGGTTGTTGTTGGTGGGGGTGGGTTTTTGGTATGGGTGGTTGGTGGTGGGTGGTGGATTGCAAGGGGTTTGGGGGATGGGTTTATGGTGGGGTTAGGTGGTGTTGGGAGTGGGGGTTCCAGGGGGTGTTGGGGTTGGTTTTCCGTGGGGTTTGGGGGTGGGGGTTACGGTGGTGTTGGGTTGTTGGTGGGGGTGGGTTTTCCGTATGGGTGGTTGGTGGTGGGTGGTGGGTGGTGGATTGCAAAGGGTTTGGAGGGTGGGTTTGTGTTGGGGTTAGGTGGTTGCTGGTGGTGGGATTAAGTGGTGTTGGGTGGTTGATTTTGGGTAAAATATCAAACATGTTTTTTATTTTTGTTTTCATAATTTTTTAAAAATAAATAATTATCAAACATATTTTATATTTTTTAATTTTTATCACAAAAAAAATAAAAATTAGTTTTTGTGAGCAGTTTATTCCACTGCCGTTAATGGTGTTGGAGAAGATGTGGTGGCAAAGTTTATTCAGATTTTAAGGAGGGCAAGGTTGTCTTTTTGCCACTGCCGTTAACGGTGTTAGCTATGCACTTTAGTCCAAAAACACAAAGAGGCTATGTGCTGATTTTTGAACCACAAGGAGGTGATGTGTAAAATGACCAAACCACAAGGGGGTAAACTGGATTTTGTCCTATAAAAAATTAAATTTTATGCACAACTATGTGACAAAACTCTTTAATTTTTAAATATATATTGATTTTAAGGTTCTAAAATAGCAATTATAAGTTATAAATATCATTTAATTTGATATGCATTGGTATGTGCTTTTCCATTAAAGTTTAAGTAATAAATAAGTATATAAGTGAGTAAGAGTAAGATTCGCGAATTAAAAAATTGAATCTGCGAATTTTATAAAATAAGAATACGACTTTACTAAAAATTTGCTCTCAAAACGCGAATTCGCGCATGAAACGCCTAAACGTTAATTGTTTTAAAGGATGGACTAAGGATCTTTTTCTTTTTTCTTTTTTGATGCATTGGAAAGTTAAAAGACCTACTCTAAATAGAGTTCCTAGAATAAACAGCACTGACCATATTAGCCATAAGAACATTTGACATCTGGGGTTGTGGATCTTGAAGCTCCACAAACGCCTCCATCTGTTGAACACCAAGATTAGCCAATATGTCTATACATTAGTTTTCTTTTTTGAAGGTGTGGAGAATGGGGATATGATTAGTTCCTGTCATATTTCTGCAGCTCTTGGTGATGGTTCTGCTTGGGTGGACCTCGTATAGATCAGACGAAAGTAGCAAGTCTGTTTCCACAACAACATGGGTAATCTATCGCCTTAGCAGGAGTTCAAGCCCTTTCTTTAACTCTGATTCATTTTTAAATCATATGAAGATTACAAAGTCAATAGAGCTACCCAAGAACTAATTGGTCATTCCACATGTGTGGAAGATTTCCATCTTAGTGAACTCAATGTAGGTTGTTTTTTGCATAAAAAAGACGGTTTAGTGAACGAAACTCTCGTCATTGTAGGGTTGAAGACAACTTGTTAATTTATAAACTAACATAGATTTAAAAATTTGGTTAAACATAACTCACCATGTGATAGTAAAAATGTCGGACTAACATCATTCATATTGTATACTCAAATTTGAGTATAGTCACCTTGCATGAATAGTATCAAATATTTGGCCTCCTTCTGATCCACCTCTCCTAACATTCTTGATTATCAGAGGCCAGTAATGACATTTTATGCTACATCCTCAAGCTATGACCAACAGGGTAATGAGCTAGACCTAAATAAATTTTTTTTTTGTTTAACGGTTAAGATTGTTTGGGTTAGTTTATGCGCACTTCGACTAATTTTTTTTCCGATCCGATCAAAGGCAGACTCTCCACACCAAAACTAAAGTATTCATGAGAAATAAATATTTTCTGACCTGTTTCCAAGGGATACTTGACTTAAACAACTTTGACATAATGATTTGGCATCAACTTGTAGAAATATCAACACAAAAGGGTAAGCTGCAAGGCCCAAGCTAAACCAAGGCAATCACCAACTAGGTTATTCCTATAACCATTGATGCTAATGATGATGTGGTTTGAATTGAACTAAAAGAATAATGTGTGTGTGTGTGTGTTTTATGAGAAGGATAGGGAAGATATGGGAGAGGAGATTATGGTTCAAGTCAACATTAGAATCTAACACTGCCATCCTAGGAAAGAAGAAGGAAGATGGGCTTAATATTAATATAAAGAAAATTGGATGTCTCTCCCTATAATTATATTAAAATCACTATGGAACATATAGAAATTAAATTAGAATGTAAGGAAGTAATAAAGTTATGATATGAGGTTTAACAACCTCAATGGAACCCTAATTCCTAGGCCACTTGGAGACCATTCTTCAATACCTTTGATCTTGATGACTTCCTACCTTAGTGGGTCTCACCTATTGAATGAGCTGAGTAGCTCAAATATCATCCTCATTGCACACTTTCATGTCGGAGTCCATTAATTTCTTGGAAAAGTTTATTGGACCAAAATACAAAAATCGAAGAATTTCTCGATTGGTTGAGTTTGTAGGAGATATAGAAGGACAGATTCAACATAATAGGTTGAGTCAAGTTGCAAGTCAATCGAATCATATCAAGATTATAACATGATAAAACTGTGACTCAATGAAATTTAGTTATAAACCGCCATAAAGTGTTAGAATCAATCAGTTTGAATCGTAATTTGATCAATTTGGTCATTTCTCACCATTTTCTTTTCCCAAAGGCATAGGCAAGAATGTAAGTTGACTCAGTGGTTTAGATCCTCCCACGCACTTGGATGCTTGAGCTATTGAATATGCGAGGACCACCACTATGATTGAAGGATTCATATTGATGAGTCAATTGCTCATTTTTATTGTGTGATGTGATCATGGAGGGACACCAGTGAAAGGAATGCTCAAGTGTTTTGGTCAAGCTACCTCTTTCATAGAGTGGTCAATTTGTCTATCCATCAAGGCAGTTGGCAATCAATGATTTTGGTGGTGATGTGGTGACAAGCTGCCCTCTCGGGTTAGTATCTATGGTTCAAATCGGACATTTCACAGTCGATAAATCCTCATAGTCACGCCCAAGAATTACGATCTACTAGTCGCCCCTCCCCGTTTTTAATAACAAAAAAAAAAACAGTTTACAGTCGAATATGCGTATTTCAAGTTCTCTCTCCCCCCTCCCCCCCTTAAAAGACCACATGATAATGTATAAATCGGGTATCAACCTAAATGATTTTCTCATAACTTTGCACAAAACAATATCGTTATATTCGAGCCCACAATCTCAAGTTTGTTTAATTGCGAAATAGTGTAATTGCCAGTGGTACAACCACTGATGCAAGAAGGTGTGAACTCTGGGGATTTTGGTATATTTTCACACTATACAACCAGTCAAGTTACATTTCACACTATCAACTCGAGGCTCTCCATGTCCCATCCCCATTTATAGTAGTATAAACTATAAACCCTAAAGTCGTTCACAATAATGCATGGATGTACCTTACCCCAAAAGGCTATTAATGCATTCCCTCGTCCAAGGGGAATTTGACCATTCCGGAACATAAATCATCAGCTGAAAGATTCTTTTCAATCGAGCATTAAAAATTTGTTTCAAAACGGTTTTAAAGAAACTGAGAGTGATGAAATTAAAATTATAATATTTTGAAATATTTCATAATATTTTGAGGTGTTTTATAATGTTTTAAAATACTTCAAGATATTTTGGTATATTTTGACCAATATTTTGAAAAAATAATTCTTAATTTTTTTTTATGTTTTTGTTCTGTTTCTAAAATGGGTCGAAAAATTTCTAAAATACGTCGAAACGTTTTCGTTTTCTAGGTGACCAAAACAATGCATCGAAACGAAATTTTGATCCTTACTTACATCAACAACAACAAAAAATAATAATAAATAGAGGTTTGCCCAAGGCTGAAAACTCAATTTTCAGTACCATAGTTCCTCAAAACAATTATTTTATTTTTATTTTTATTTTTCATTTCTGCGATCAATTATTATACATAATTCAGAGTAAGATCTACTGTCGAAATTAATTTGTTATTATACTAAAACAATTATTTTTTGGCACAATACTAAAAAAAAAAAAAAAGGCTGCAAAAGCGGGTAATTGTAAGAGATAACAAAGCACCCGAGGAAGAAAAGAAAAGATGAGATGGATGACTAGGAAACCACATGGGTTTGTCTAACTTTTACCCCGTGCCTCATTGCTATAATATGTTTCACACACGCTGTGCATCCATCGATGCAAACCCACTTCCAATCAAGAGCACATTCTACTATATCAATGGCTCGATTTGGATCTAGAGGCAAGAGAATGATTTTGCAAACAAAAAATAAATCTCGATATACACGAATTATTGTGGTGTCCGAGGAAAGTAAGATGTACACAACACAAGAGAAAGACTCTTTCATATGCGATTGACTTTTTTTTTTTTTTTTGAATCTAACAGTCAGGAGTGTACAAACTAGCTTATACACATCTCACAGAACGTCGAAAAAACAAATTCCATCCACAGTCATTCAATATATAGTGGAAGTGGAGTACCAAACTTCTGTTTCATATCTTATCAGAAGGCATCAGAAATAAGAGGTAAAAAGACAGAGAATAAGGAGATATGCTTATCTATATATTGAGAAGCATTCAAAACCTGGACTTAAATGTTCTGCTTACATGATTTCTCAGCAGCACTGACAAGATTCCACACTACAACCAGAAATCCATAGCAGACCCATTTTATCATTTTCTTCTCTTCTAAGTAGCCATCTTTCCTAAGCTTCAGAGGCACCACATTATCCCCCCACACCAAGAAACATCTTTACCATTACTCAAACAAACTATCAAATAAAATGACACAATAATGTAGTAAAATTAAAGAGCTAGTAAGATTTTAAAGTCTATTCTTTGAAGCAGTGTTCTTCTTACCGCCACAGCCGTATACATATAAGGCAAAAGAAATTAGTAGAATCAAATTTGAAGGACAATGGTTCTGCTATTAAAGTTTCACCACCTTCCTCCATCCATGGAAGCTAAAATTCGAAAAAGAAACCTCCATTTGCTCCATCCATCATCACTGGGAAGCACGAGCACCAACTCCATAGTTGGATTCTGCACTGAGAGTATAAAGATTCATCCAGGTTCAGAAAGGACCTGTGAATGGTTATGCTCTATTTACAGATTAACAGAGGCTTACCCAAACTTCTAAATTCCTCAATCAACCTAACACCTACTTTTGTAACCCACAATGTGTTAGTCCATTAGCAACTACCTTGTCATATAAACAATTACCCTAATTTGATCCTATCCTTTGTTAGACTTTCACCTTCCAAACCAAATTATCCCTGCTGCACTCTCGTGTTTTCTCCAGTGCTGCAACCCTAGCCCGATGAGCTGCAAGTGAAATTGCACTCTTTCCCCTTTCCTCATGAGGGAGTTCACAGGTTTCACTGATGGATCCAGATCTTAAGTCAGCTGGGGGGATAAAACAGTCTAGTGACAAGCCTGGAACGTTGAATGCAACCTCTTCAATTGACCAGGCTTCTTCCATCCTTGTTTTGGTATGGCTCAGTGCCATCTCGCCAAACCTGAAAAGGGTCACCACAGAACGGCCTGAGTGGGCAATCATGATCCCTTCAACGGGCTTGTAATCATCTACAAAAGAGTTGATAGTTGTTTCCCAGTAAACAGCTTCATCGCCATTGGCTTGAATGCGGGTAAGATGGGAATCCTCCGTGTGAACAAGAAGTCCTGTCTTTTGGCTGAAGTACCCAAACAGGACATGCCTTATGATCTCTGCTGGGCCTTCACTCCTAGCCTTTAATGTGTGAGGGTCAGCACAAAGCTTAAGGATGAAGCACTCCTCTCCATTAATCTTCTTCTCACCTATGCACTTGGCATCTGCAAACATACTAGCAGTGGTTCTTGGATCAAGGCCCTACAAAGAACAGAGCCACATCTAGAATGAATTAGAGGACTAAGACAAAAGGAAATAAAACAAATAATAATTACCCAAAGCAGAGCACATCAATTAGAACATAGCTTCACCTGAAGGGCACGACGTAAGGGCCTAACAGGCCCTTTTGCAGTGTGAGCACCAAGCCAAGGGGTGTGCCTCCAGACAAGCTTGCCATTGCAGCCTGCGTGAACTTTGCTTCCCCCAATTGCAAGCTCAACATACCACATGTCCGGATTCATTTGCCAGAGGACAAATCCGCCCGACTCAGCAGCTCTAGCAGCATTCTTATTCTTCACAACCTTTGTTGCAGTTTCAAACTCGCAAGCTACCATCTTCACCTTCCCCATGGCATAAGCATTTCTAATTGAGTTTTGGAGCTTTTGCCCTCCGGATGCAGCTGTATATTGCTGCAATATGTACTGGGCAGATGACGTTTCCTGCAACATTACAATTGCACAGAGGACTAACTTTTTAGCATTTCACCAACTTAAAGGGAAGAGAAGAACCTAACAGTGACTCAAGGGGTTGAACTATCACAAACATAATACTAATAGTAATAATATCAACTTCTTCCCAATTCTTGGTTGTGTGTCAGCTAGTGCAGAACTTCAACACCCAAATCATGGACTTAAATCTAAATTACAATTCTATGTTTTTTTCGGAATCCTAAAGATTAGTCAAGCAAGGTTATTGATGGCTTGCTTGAAGTGATCTTCATTATCCCCAAGTTTCCTCATGAACAAAACAAAACAAAATAGACGCTTAGACCATAAAAACTGAATGATTCCATGGATGGTAAATCAGCAAATTCCAAACTAAAGCACTTATACATACTGGCTTCGGTAAATTTAAAGCACAAGCCTGACAAAACTCAATACAGGTAAACTAAATCTAAATCGAAAAATATAATTTAAATGGAATAATTTGAGAAAAAAAAAAGGGATTAAGAAGATAATGCAAGTACACAAGCTACCATAAAAACAGTTAACTTCAGTAAAAGGAGAGAGAGACATACATATACCTAAACTATACACACACACTTACACATCCACACACACGCAGAGAGAGAGAGATTGAGATTTACAATAGGAGTGTCCTTGATGCTGAGATGCGGCAAGGGGTCAGTGGTGCTAACGTGCACCGGGGCGAGGGGGGCACCCATTACACCAAGCAACAGCCTGAGATCAGACCTCCTCAACCCATTGGAAGCCACCGAAGGAGACCTCGAGAGCTGTCCCTTCACCCAATGCCCCAACCCTGACCCGACCCGCTTAGAATCCTCGAGTCCCTCATCCGGATCCGGACCCTCCATCAAAGGCGTTAATGTCTCAGTCACCGGCCTCAAACTTCCCGATCTCGCTATCAACACCTCAGGATTCGCCACGTAGTGGCTGCTGTTCTTCTTCCTTCGGAGCAGGCCGGACATCGGCGACACGCTCCGAGATGGACTCTTTCCACGTGACCTCGCCGGCGATAAACCTCGAACTACTTCTTCTTTTAGAGCCGCAAAGAACCCTTGTTTTCTCTCCATTTCGGTTCAAATCCTTGAGAACTATATATATCGATATGTATATATATATCAACAATGTGTTAGTTATAGAGAGAGAGAGAGAATAAAGAGGAGTATGGGTGATTTCTCCACATAGATGGATCTTCCAAGAGAGGTGTAGAGTAGAGTAGTTACTCGATAATCCTATGTAGCTAAAAATGGAGAGAAAATGGACTAATAACTGCAAAACTTTATATGGTTGAATATGCAGAGATGGTAGTTTCGCAGAGAGAAAAACAGAGGTCAGTGGTGTAGTGGGTGAGTAGCAGCGGTGTGAACTGGTTCTACGAGAACGATTGGAAGACACCACTAAACTAAAAGGGTTTTAGAGAGAGAGAAAAGGAGGGTTGTTACAGTGACGAGAGAGAGAGAGAGAGAGAGAGTATGGGTAAACATTGTGAATGCGACTTTGGAGAGAGGGAAGAGAATGTTACTGCGGAGAGAGAGAAAGTGTGTGCTGTGTTGCTGCTCCTGCTATGGCACTGTGTTAGTAGGAAGAGAATGTGAATGGCACGCGCGGAGCAAGAGCGTAAAATAGTGTTAGTAAACACCTCAGTTATTCTCAATTTAATTCTTTAACTATTAATTTTATATAAATGTAGACACATAAAATGGTTAGGTTAATAATATTTTTAGTTATTAAAATATGTCTATTTTATCAATTTAGTTTCCATTATATTAATTTTATCAATTTAATCTTTAAATTTGTGTCACTTTGGTCCCTAATCATACAATTAATTAAATTTTTTGACGGAAGTGAAGTAATCACTCATCATTCTTTCAAACAGTATCACGTGTCCAATACGTGATTATTCCGTTAAAAACTTAATGATTTGTCTATATAAAGATCATTTAAACACGAATTTAATACATTATAGACAAAATTGATACTTTAAGGATTAAATTGACAAAACTTACATATTTTAAGAATCAAGAATATTATTAATCCTTAAATTTATCTTCATTTATTATAATGAGTGAAATACATGGAAAAAACTTTATTAATATTAAATTTTTAATTGAAAGATTAAATTAAAATAATTACAAGATTAGGCAGAGTTGATTGGAGGAATATCATAAGGTTGTTGGTTTTAACCTTTGACCGCGCGTGATTTTTCTGTTTTCGGATAGGAGCGAGCGAATCACGGCCATTACCATATCTGTTAGTCCAAAGAAGATAATTGCTGCGTGGTGTCTACCGCTTTTACTTTTTCTTCTCTTTTTTGTGTCCTGAATTTTCTTCTTCTTTTTTTTCCGTCACAATGCATTAGAAGGAGGGGATGACGGGACGGTAATCATTAGATTAATCATTATCTTATTAGTTTTTGAATTAAAGTTTAGAATAATTGAAAAACAAATTGTGGTAATTATTATTTTTAAAAACAAAGTTATAATTTATTGAGTTAAATTCATTATCATGAATTACGTGGATCAGTTATCACTTCTCGCGTTTGCAATTTTTTAAATCAGTTTGGCAAGTGCTTCCAACGTGAAGCATTCCAATAAGGTTTTTTTTTTTTTGGGTAATGTTTATATAATAAAGTAGTTAAATTATTTATCTTCAATTTTTCGTAACTCATATCGTTTTGATGCGATAGTTCTAATTAGACTTCATTCTTTTTACAATTCTAAGATTTCAATCTTTCACATAACTTTATCTATCTATCTATTTATGTATCTATCTTACTATCTCTCTCTCGTACTATTATTTTTTTTGTTTTCTTTGCGTTGTTTTTATTATTATTTACTCCATAAAATAGATGAAACTATATGTTATATAATTATTTATTTCATGAAACTAATTCAAAATTTTTATATATTTGACGGTATATATTTTGTCACTTATTTTTTAATTTGTAAATAACACTTAATGTAAATAAAAAATAGCACATTAACTATAAACACCAAATAATATTCAACACGAAATGAACTTAAGATTGTAAATTAATATATAATTTTATCAAAAATTGACATTTAATTTGGTCCAATTTATATTCAATTTTTTTGAATTAATATTAAAATTCATTTAATCAATTTTTTGGAGTACTAAATTATATCAATTTTTTAAGTACTAAATCAAATTTTAGTTAATTTAATTAAATTTTAATTTTTTTGGTACTAAATTTGGAGAAGGGCAATTGTAAAAATAATAAAAAAATTTGGGATCAAATTATCAATTTCCATTAATAACATTGACATAAGGGAGACAAAAGGGATTTCCGTGATTTTTACCCTATTTTTTAATTAAACATTAATTTATTATTATTTTATCTTAAAAACTTGAATTATTATATTTTTAATAAAAGCAGTTAGTAGTTATGAGGGTTTCTTGGTAATAAAAAAAAATGTGTGTTGGTGTGTTTCTATGTATATTTATACGTGGAGGATTGAACATTTAGTGATTAAATTTATAATTATATTATTTCGTTTGAAGTTAAATGATAATAATAGTCATAAATTCATGAGTTTTATAAATGACCAAGATTTAGTTAATTTTATTTATCGATTCAAAATTGTAAATTTAATTGTATTATGTTAGTATTTTTTATTTTTTTTTTGCTTGAGATATTTATTACATGAGGATAGGGTGAATTGAAGATATAGTGGTTGAGTTTATAATTAAATTGTGTTATTGGATTGAGTGACAATAGAGGTGATAAATTTGTGAGTCTTATAAATGAGCAAAATTTATTTTATTTTATTTATTGTTTAAAAATTATAAATTTCAATGGGTTATGCTAGTATTTTTTTTCCCAGAGGCACTTGTATATATGATATTATTTTGGAGATTTTTTATATATTTTTATGACAATTCCATTAATATGGATAATATGATCGACGATATATTTCGAGTCATTTTAAAAGAAAATTTGGTATGAATATTTTTAGGTCATTCTTTTTGAATTTGAACAATTGTTTAAGATTTTTTTGTTTGTTGTATAGTACTCTCAGGTACGACTAATGACTGATATATTTATAATATAAAATAGGATAAACTTCAATAAATCTAACCAACGGCCAACAAATATTCCTCCAAAATCCATTCACTTTGAATTTTACCTTCATTTCCTCACTCTTCACACTCTCTCTCTATCTCTCTCAGATCTACACTCCTCACTTTTCTAAATTAACTAGTTGATTTATGTTGCACTGTACGTGCCTGGTTATCTTTAATTAGTATGTATACATGCATGGACTTAACTATTTATTAAAAAAATATGAGTGAGATTTAAGAATAAATATGTTTAAGGTATAACTTAAAGCCTTATAATTTTTTTAAATATGACTGACCCCCAAATATATATAAAAAAAAAGAGTAGCCGGTCCCACTAAAAGAAGTTTGACCGGAGTTACCTATGGTATCAGAAAAAAAAAATTCGATATAATACCTCTATTTATCATATTTGTAGGTATTTTTATCACTGTTGTAATACTAAAAAAAAATATAAAAATAATTACCATAACAGTGGTAAAAATATTCATAAATGTGATAAAAATATCTACAAATATATAAAACACCTATAAAAATGATAATTTTTTGTATATGAAAGAAAATTGGTAAAAATAATTATCACAAATATAATAAAAACGGCCACAAAAATTATAAATTACCCATAAAAATAATATAAATATTATAAACATACCTTTAAAATAATAAATTTTGAAAATATGGTACTAACTTTT